>JARQOD010007093.1:0-40327 GCA_033576555.1 Oophaga sylvatica | reverse complement strand
CCAAACGGCAACAGGCCGTTCTGAAATTAATTCCCATGGGAATCGAAGCCACACAGCGCAGGAGGTCTGGAATGCCATCAAGCAGGAGAGCGACGTGTGGTTTTTGCCAGCGAATCTCCAGCCAGGCTTGGTAGTGTGTGACAATGGCCGAAATCTGGTGGCAGCTCTGGGCCTTGGCAACCTCACTCACATACCATGTCTGGCACATGTGCTCAACTTGGTCGTGCAGAGTTTTTTGAGGGACTATCCGGATCTTGATGCACTGCTGCACAAGGTCCGCCTAGAGTGCGCTCACTTGCGACGTTCCAGCATGGCCAGATCGCGCATTGCAGCTCTGCAACGCAGATTGCGCCTTCCTGAACATCGCATCATATGTGACGTATCCACCAGGTGGAATTCAACGTTACATATGTTGGAGCGGTTGTGTGAGCAGCAGCCAGCAGTTATGGAGTATCAGCTGCATCAGGCGCAATCAACACGCAATTTGCGCCGTCCACACTTCACCATTAATGAGTGGGCCACTATGAAGGACATGTGCCACGTTTTGCGTGCGTTTGATGAGTCAACGCGGATGGCGAGTGCAGATGATGCACTAGTCAGCCTGACTGTCCCCCTTATCTGCCTGCTTCAAAAAACACTGCAAGCAATAAGGGATGAGGTTTTGGAAGAGGTGGAGGATGAGGAGTCACAAATTCCATCACCTTCTGGAAAGTCAGCGCAACGTGGTTCCTCACAAAGGGCTGGGCAGGGCTCACTTTGTGAGGAGGATGAGGAGGAGGAGTCAATGGAGGAGGAAGACATCGCTCCAGAGGGAGGTACACAACGCTCTAGTCAGTATGTAGAGCGAGGGTGGGGTGATGCAGAGCAGGCAGAGATAACGCCTCTTGCAGAGGACAGCGTTTCTTTGCCAGTTGGGAGTCTGCAGCACATGGTTGATTTCATGCTGCAGTGCCTAAGAAACGACCGCCGCATCGCCCACATTCTCACGACGTCTGATTATTGGGTGTACACCCTCCTAGACCCTCGCTACCGGGACAACGTCAAAAGCCTCATCACACCGTTGAACCGGGAGCGTAAAATGCGGGAGTACCAAGACACACTGGTGCAATCCCTAATGTTCTACCTTACTGCCGAGAGCACTGCTGCTGCTACTGCTTTACAAAGCAGCTCTGTGCGTCGAGGCAGTGTAGAGAGCTCTGCAACAAGAGGGAGCACACGCAGTGCCTCTGCACAGGGAAAGACCAGTATGTTCAAAATGTGGCAAAGTTTTGTGGCAGCGCCACAAATGTCTACACCATCCGAGAGGGCTCCAGTCAGCGGGAGGCAACGTATCCGTCAGATGGTGACAGACTACTTGGCTTTGCCTCTCAGTGTACTCCCAGATGGCTCTTCCCCATTCAAGTTTTGGGTCTCTAAGCTGGATACATGGCCAGAGCTTAGCCAGTATGCATTGGAGGTGCTGGCTTGCCCTGCTGCCAGTGTATTATCGGAGCGCGTCTTTAGTGCTGCAGGTGGTGTACTAACAGACCGTCGCATGCGACTATCCTCCGATAATGTAGACCGGCTTACTTTTCTGAAAATGAACAAGGCATGGATCTCGCCAGAATTTGTCTGTCCGTTTTCAGATTAAATAACTGGTTCGCAACGTTATCCATGTCTCCTGTTATGTTCATCTTTCTACCACCTGAACTCTACTCCCTGGGCTCCAACACTGCCAGTTGCTGCTCAGAAGTGTCGTGTCCACAGAACAAAACACAAGCTCTACTGTTAGTGGGGTTCAGTAACGCCAGCTGTTCCCCTGCTGTGTCAACGGCAAGAAGTGTCCTGTTCCCGACACATGGACAGAAAAACACATGACCAACATGCTCCAAATAGGGAAGAGCCGTCACCCTGCTTGTTATGCTGAAAACATGAAATTGTGAAGTTTTGCAGGCCTAGAATGATAAATTTTTAAGAAAAATATGGACAAATAATAATTTGTCATCACAGCGCATATCTGCACATGTCTATTAGAAATGGTAACAAAAATAAAACATAGTCTACTCTTCACATTTTTAAATTAATGCATAAAAGTACATTTCAGACTTATGAATTAATGCTTTTAAAGGAACTTTATCTGTACCTGTAAGATAATGCACTCAATGGATGTACGAATCATTACATCCTCATCATCATCATCACGAGTTTTATTTATGACAGACATTATAAAATACACATACTGATGCCAACTGTAACTTCAAACACCATATATGAAATGGCCAGCATGTAAACATGGTAATAATGTCCAATAATAAATTATTACATCTAGAAAGTGCATCATGCATACTGACAATAGGTACTTATACCTGCAAGTGCTGTTGAAACAACCACAAGAGATATAAATTAATACTGGTATATAGGTATCACAGTGCATAGTTACTCATGGACAATGTTGATGTAATACTGTATCTCAATTAAGTCAGCGTCAACCATTAGGCTTGTTAGTCTTGTACATTGTTAAAGAGGGAACGTAATTTTTTGGTTTGTCATAGGTGTAGTATTACACATTAAATTATTACTGCTGTATTTTTTTTTGCGTCCCTAGTGCGCAATAACGCAGCCTAACCTCACATTTGATAGTCAGCTAATTGCCACACGCTACCCTACCCTACGCGTGACAGTAGGAAGGTAGTGTTGACGGATAAAGCTTTGCGCAAACAGACATTCTTTTACCCTCTTCAACACTCTACAAGCAAAAAATGCATGATTTCAGCCGCAGACTTTATTGACGTACAGTATAACATCGGCATTACCCATCAGAGGCTGTCCACTGTGTGATACAGACATAGAATATACCTTTGCTATCCGTAGCCTTTGTTTCACCTACACTTGCAGGCACACACTTAAATTGTGACAAACAATGCCTAATGTTTTTTTAAATGGTTATTTTTTATTGTACATTATTGTGTCATCAATCACATTGATGAGTCCATGCTGGACATGTCATACATGCTATAGAAAGTTACGATTTTATGAACTTAAATAATTAAATTGTCTGTGACTGTCACATAAAATTTGCGATGATGATGATGAGTGACTATTACAAAATCCATTGTCTTCACTATGTTATAGTTTAACATTGCGTTCCTTAAGCATTATTCATAAAAAAAAAAATGTACTTTTATTCTTAAATTTACAACACTATATTTTGTTACCAATTTTTTGGGTGTTGTGTTGTTCCATTTATTTTTGGCATGTGCATATATGCGTTTATATTTGTATTTTCTTTATTTTTCCTTCTTGAAATTAGAAAACATGTGTATCTTTGTACCGTGTTAGCCAGTAGATAGAAAAATATTTAGACTTCAGAGTCAGCAGTGGTTCATACCTTTTTATGGATAACTGAAAAGATGGAAACAAATTGCAAGCTTTCAAGGCTACTCACGTCTCTTCATCAGGGAAAGACTAACTAAAAAAATTAAGCATCACATATTTCTATACACAACAGGACACAGGAATATTGCAATAGGTAAGACAAGTAAGTGACGTGTATCAGAACTGTCATTATCTCACAGGGATGAACATAAATATTCGAACAGTTCCTAGATAAGGATAGAAAGTTTGATTGCCCTCTCATTGGCGTATTTTTTGGGGTTTTCATGACCCTGGAAGGGCATAGACGCAGATTCCTTAATTGATATAGAATGACATAAATCCATGTGATCTATTCATTCCATCACTAACAGTGTCAAAGGTCATGATGAGCTTATATTCTGAAACCTTTGTACGTTTCTCATATTTGAAGTTATATTTTAATAACAGTAATTCCATATCCATGATGCTATGACCGGGCATACAAAAGTCTTTTGCCACAGCTAAATTCATTAATTTATCTGTGATTGTGTGGCGCTGATAATTCATCCTTGTTCTCCTTTTTGTTGCCGGTCTCCCTCACTTGTCCCTCCCTCACTTGTCTTAGCTATTCCTGTGTCCTGTTGTGTGTAGAAATATGTGATTCTTCATTTTTGGCTTTACTCTTAGCCTGATGAAGACACCTGAGTAGTCTCGAAAGCTTTGAATTTGTTACCATATTTTCAGTTAGCCATTAAACGTTATCAACCACAGAGGACTGTCAAGTATAAATATTTTTCTATTCTTGTAATTGAAATTTATCATTTTATTGTTGTAGTAAAACTTCATTTATTCTTGTTTGAAGTACATACATTTGCAATGGCCACGTAACAAGGCAATAACTCAATATTTTATGCCTACACCCTCCTTGACCCTGGGCTCCAACACCGCCAGTTGTTGCTTGGAAGTGCTGTTAGCACAGTCTACACTTGCTCCTGTGTTACTGGGGTTCAGTAATGTCAGCTGTTCCCCTGCTGTGTGAACGGCAAACAGTCCTGCTGCCTCCACCATGTTCTCTTCTCATCCCTGGGTTACAACACCGCCAGTTGTTTCTCGGAAGTGCTGTTAGCACAGTCTACACTTGCTCCTGTGTTACTGGGGTTCAGTAATGTCAGCTGTTCCCCTGCTGTGTGAACGGCAAAAAGTCCTGCTGCCTCCACCATGTTCTCTTCTCATCCCTGGGTTACAACACCGCCAGTTGTTTCTCGGAAGTGCTGTTAGCACAGTTAACACTTGCTCCCGTGTTACTGGGGTTCAGTAATGTCAGCTGTTCCCCTGCTGTGTGAACGGCAAAAAGTCCTGCTGCCTCCACCATGTTCTCTTCTCATCCCTGGGTTACAACACCGCCAGTTGTTTCTCGGAAGTGCTGTTAGCACAGTTAACACTTGCTCCCGTGTTACTGGGGTTCAGTAATGTCAGCTGTTCCCCTGCTGTGTGAACGGCAAAAAGTCCTGCTGCCTCCACATGTTCTGTTCTCATCCCTGGGTTACAACACCGACCAGTTGTTTCTCGGAAGTGCTGTTAGCACAGTCTACACTTGCTCCTGTGTTACTGGGGTTCAGTAATGTCAGCTGTTCCCCTGCTGTGTGTACGGCAAACAGTCCTGCTGCCTCCACCATGTTCTCTTCTCATCCCTGGGTTACAACACCGCCAGTTGTTTCTCGGAAGTGCTGTTAGCACAGTCTACACTTGCTCCTGTGTTACTGGGGTTCAGTAATGTCAGCTGTTCCCCTGCTGTGTGTACGGCAAACAGTCCTGCTGCCTCCACCATGTTCTCTTCTCATCCCTGGGTTACAACACCGCCAGTTGTTTCTCGGAAGTGCTGTTAGCACAGTCTACACTTGCTCCTGTGTTACTGGGGTTCAGTAATGTCAGCTGTTCCCCTGCTGTGTGAACGGCAAATAGTCCTGCTGCCTCCACCCTGTTCTCTTCTCATCCCTGGGTTACAACACCGCCAGTTGTTTCTCGGAAGTGCTGTTAGCACAGTTAACACTTGCTCCCGTGTTACTGGGGTTCAGTAATGTCAGCTGTTCCCCTGCTGTGTGAACGGCAAACAGTCCTGCTGCCTCAACTTTAATTTCCATGGGTACCTTCTGCTACCCATCCGGGTTCCAGTACCGTCAGCTGGTTCTCCGCAGTGCCTTTGGCGTAGGTGCCTCCATGTCGGTATCCGAGTTCCAGCAACGTCTGCTGGTCCTTGGTAGTGCTTTGGAGCACAGGTACCTCCTGCTTAGTAACCGTGTCCCAGTAACGTCAGCTGGTCCTCGGTTGTGCCATTGGCTCTTTTCCTTCTGCTGACCCTCCGGGTTCCAGCACAGTCAGCTGGTCCTCGTTACTTTCATTGGCTCTTGTACCTTCTGCTACTCATCCGGGTTCCAGTACCGTCAGCTGGTTCTCCGCAGTGCCTTTGGCCTAGGTGCCTCCATGTCGGTATCCGAGTTCCAGCAACGTCTGCTGGTCCTTGGTAGTGCTTTGGAGCACAGGTACCTCCTGCTTAGTAACCGTGTCCCAGTAACGTCAGCTGGTCCTCGGTTGTGCCATTGGCTCTTTTCCTTCTGCTGACCCTCCGGGTTCCAGCACAGTCAGCTGGTCCTCGTTACTTCCATTGGCTTTTGTACCATCACCAACAGGACAAAGAAGGTTAAGACAAACTACAAGATACAGAACAAGAGACAGAAGAACAATAAGCAGAAGATCAAAAAGCAGAAGAACATTAAGTATAAGACCAAAATGAAGAGCAAAATATATGCTCTAAATTCTAAGCAGAAGAAGACTAAGCAGTGTATGGGGGTGAGTCCGTTCCTCCTCGTGGTGCCCCTGGAAAATGCCTGATGCTGCTGCAGGCTAAACTGAACGCGGACAAATACTGTTGTAATTAAAATCTTTCGTGACAGCAAGAACGGAAGGATGAAAATTCAGAGTTTTACAGATTACAAGTACAGGAATGTCTGTCACAAATAAGAATATGATGAAAAGGATGAATAGGAAGAAGATGAAGAAGTAGAATATGAAGAATAATAACTGTTTAATAAGAACAATATAAGTAATGTTAACAAAAAGATGAATAGCAAGAAGTTTTAGAAGATTAATAAGGTGAAGATGAAGAATAATTTGATGAGAAAGATGATGCTGCTGAAAATTATGAAGGAGAAAGTGTGTGAAAAGTTAAAAAGGTGAAGACCATGGAAGTTGTGAAACAGACATATTTGACAAAATAGAAAAAAGGTTAACAACATTGTCAATTTGTTCGTCAATCCGAACGTATTTCCTAAAAAAAAATAAATAATGCTATTCCATTGGATTGGGTCAAACATCTATGCCTTTAATGTCTCCTCAACCTCCCCCAATACATTCTACATTACTCTTTCTTGTTTTCCTTCATGTACAATTAACCAACAAGGCAAGAATGGGTTTTTTTTAATTTCGATATTTTGTTCCCATAGACTTACATGGGACTTCCGGTATCGGTATCGGGTATCGCCGATATTTTAGTGATATCGGCGATACCATTACGATTCCGATACTTTAGGATATCGGAAAGTATCGCTAACTCTACTGATGACTTGCCAACATAAAAAACTCTATCATGTGTTTAAAAAGTAACGGTCACCAGGTAAAAAAAATTGCCAGTTGTTGCTCTTATTTTATTCCCACTGCTCCCCTGGGTATGCTTCTACCATATGTTTTCAAAGACATGGACCTTTTTATTTAGCGCTAATTTTTTTGTGGTCTTTACAAAGGGCGTGATGCTCAGAGCATTCTCTGGAAAAGACCAAAAAGTAACACTAAATAAAAAGGTCCATATTTCTGGAACAGTATGGTAGATTTAAAAAAATAAACAACAGCAAAAAACAGTAAAACAAAATACTAAGTGAAATATCAGCAATAAAATAAAAGCAAAAACTGGCCACTTTTGACTTGGCAACTATTCTCTTTTTTCAGATATCAGAGAGTAGGACTGAAAGCAGACCAGATACCTTTGAATACAAGTATGTGAGTACCGTAAGTTCACGGTATTAATCTTAGGAACAAATCTAAACATAATATTTTAGGTGGCCAACTTCTTTAGAACATACTCCATATGCCTATGTATGAAATTGGAGACACCCAGCACAGGTACAATATGGCCACACAGACTAGTTGATACAACTCAGAACTTGTATAGAGCTGTAATATGGTTGTGTTCATGAACCCTTAAAAAGAATCTAAACAATAAAAATTATAGCCAGCTCACCCAGTCTGTCATCTTTAGGAGATCCACTTACTGCTAGGAAGCCGCACGGAGTTGAAATGGGAGAGGCACACCCATGATGCTATAGCCACAGGAAACAACAAATAATTCCAGCGGATTCTTCCTACTTGACAATTAAAATCCATTTTATTATTTCACCTTCAAAAAATATTCCATTTAGTGGAAATCCTTGTTGTACACAGGGGGATCAGAAAAAAGGGGCACACTGCTGCTTTATTCATGCAGACAACGCGTTTCGACCTCCTTATGTCTTCTTCTAGGTCTTCTTCTAGGTAGACCTAGAAGTATCGGATTCGATTCGGATTCCTGTCCCCGTGCCGAAGTATCCGGATCCGTTGATTTTGAGTATGTTTCTTTTGGGTCCGTTGAAGCGTGGGTACAGTTCCTTTTGCTGGCTCCTCCAGGAGTCCGCGGTACACTGGGAGCACAACGCCATGCAGGCCGCAGGGATGATGAGGCCTTGCACGGAGTCACAATATTCAGGAAACAAAGGTATGTCTGCTGAACTACACGTGATGGGTCTGGATCATGGAGGGGCACTCGGTAACGGGATTTGGAGTTGAAAAGTCTGTAAAGGGCTGACGTCAGTGGCGGTAGTTGAGTAGAGGGAGTCAACCTTCTTCCTGCTCGGTCGTCGCCTTCCCTCCAAGTCTCCCTCTTTCCCCTTTTATGTCGCCCCCGCCCTCTGCGGTCAGGTGCTCAGGCTTTCCCCACCCAGACAAGTTGTCCCCCTGCAACAATGATGACGGCCCCGATAGTTCCGGTCCCAGAGTGTTTCTCGTACCGCCAACACTGCTCCTGTTCATCTCCTTACACAACAAGGATTTCTGCTAAATGGAATATTTTTTAAAGATTAAATAATAAAATGGATTTTAATTGCCAAGTAGGAAGATTCCACTGGAATTATTTGTTGTTTCCTGTGGTTAAAAAGAATCTGTCACCAGGTTTTTCTCATGTAGTGTAAGGCTATGTGCACATGCTGCAGATTTAGATTCGGATCCGCAGCGTATTTGGACGCGCGGAATTGCATCAAATCTGCAGTGTAGTGCACAGCCAATGATAGTCTATGTGAATTTGAGGTTTGGTGTGCACATGCTGCGGAAAAATATGCACAGATTTGAAGCATATTTTTTACGCAGCATATCAATTCTTTTTGCAGATCTGCAGCGTTTCTGCACCCATTGACTTGCATTGAGTCAGTAAAATCCGCAGCAAAACCACAGGTTTAAAAAGATCTGCAGATTTGCTACGGATGTGCATGCAAGAAACCCTGCAGATCGGGAGGTGGAAGAGTGTGTGGGCGGAGTGTGGGTGGAGACTATGTGTGTTGTGAATATGTGTGGGTCTGTGTGTGGGTGTCTGTGTGTCTCTATGTGTGTGGGGGTTTGCAGGTGTCTGCGCGGCTGTGTGTGTGTGTGTGTATGCGTGTCTGTGTGTAGGCAGGCACCGTCCAATGGGACTACTAGTCCCATCCGGCTATGTCTGCTACAGTGACATCAGTAGCCGATGATGGGACAGTAGTAGTCCCATCATCCGGCTACTGTGTTGAATAGTAAAAAAAAAACACACATACTCACTATACTGCTAATCCTTGATGCCCTCGATCCCCTGTAAAAAAAAATAGCATAATAAATTCAACCATATACTCCCTGTTCCGACATAATCTATATAATAACGACTGTCCCACGATGACCTCCCTTGGAGAACTGTCACTTCGACAGATGTAACCACTCTCCAGGGGCCTCCGGTGATACAATGAGGAAGGTATCCTTCAGCACTGTATCACTCCACTGTCAGGTCACAGGAGTTCATCCTGTCACTTGCGGCCCTGCTACGTGGGAAAATTCTCACGTAGCATTGCCGTCAAGTGAGAGGATGAACTCAAGTGACCCCTCAGTGATAACACTGCAGGAGCCATGGTCTTCTGTCAGTGGGTCACTGCAGGCCCTGCAGAGGGGTCACAGCTCCTGATGTGACAGCTCTATGGTGGAGATCGTCTTGGGACACTCGTTATTACATAGATTACATCAGAACAGGGAGTATACCGTTGAGTTTTTTTTTTTTGCAGGTGATTGAGGGCGTCACAGGAATTAGGCGTATAATAAAGATGGGAAAATGTGTTGTGTTTTATTTCATTAAAATACTTTATTCTGGCTACGTGTTTATATTAGCCATTTACAACTATAGGATTAGTAATGGATCGGTGTCTTATTGACGCCTCTTCATTACTAACTGGGCTTGATGTCACCTTACAATACAAAGGTGACATCAACCCCCTAATACCACATATGCCACTGCTACAGGACAGTAAGAAGAGAGAGGCTAAGTGCCAGAATTGGGGCATCTTAGAGATGCACCATTTCTGAGGCGGCTGTGAGCTGGTGTTTGTAGCCGGGGGGGGCAAAAACAATGGTCCCTTCCTAGGCTATGAATATCAGCCCGCAGCTGTCTGCATAGCCTTTCTAGCTATTAACTATAGGGGGACCTCACATCTTTTTTTGGGGGTCCCCCTATTTTAATAGCCAGTAAAGGCTAAATAATAATAATCTTTATCTTTATATAGTGCTAACATATTCCGCAGCGCTCAGGATTTTTTTCGCATTGGCATGTTTTTTACCCCTGCGGATTTCATTAATTCAATGGGTGTAAGAACGCAGTGGATCCGCAAAAAGAATTGACATGCTGCGTGTTATGTCCCATGAATGAGACATTTTACAGACTGTCCTGTGCATTTTACATGCTGTATTGCAGTCTCTCATATTGTTTACTGTTGCTATGTGTCCTTGTGTTTGCATAGCTGAAATCCTCCCTTTCCATCAAGTTTGTCCCTTCAGTCTCTCTGTCTCCCTCTTCTGGTATGATGTCATTTCCTTCTTCTTTCTCCCGTGTTTCATTCTCCATCTTGGTTTTATCAGAATCACGTGTTTTCAGTCTGTCTGAAGAAAGTCTTTTTTACCTGCTGCTGTTTGTATGCATTCAACAAGAATTCTTACATAAATCAAAGTCTCTTCTGGATTCTTCATAACATGTGTGCCGGCAGCTGAGTTACGCTATCTGCGATCGTCGCCAATTGTAAGTAAGGTGAAGAGATCCAGCATCTCACAGAGCCATATTTGCAGCTACAGGCCCCGGGGACAGAATAGTAAAAAAGACTTTTCAGATTCATCTGTAAAACCCACAGCTTCTATAAAGCTACAGAACTTCCTGCAGAGCATCTGCTCTCAACATATAAGAGACTATACAGCTCCCCTTCTCCCTGTAAATCAGGATTGCTGAAGGAATGACTACACGGTCTCTGCCAGACCCATTGTCAGAGGAAGAGTGCATAGACCCTGATCCACCATTTAGTGAGAAGGCTAGACGTCTCACAAAGCTAACATGGAAAATAAGGGAGAATCTAGAATCCAGTAAACATGATCTTCGTGCAACAGCAGAGCTATGGCAAAAACTGTTGAGCCACATAGACAGCCTATCTCAGCCTGCTTCTCTCCAACGACCACCAGAGGGAGCCCTTGCACAACTGTGTTCAGATTATCAATGTTATGCAAAAATAACATCAGTATATCGCAGTGTTAAAGAGACTTAACCCATTAGTTACCTGCAAAGAGCTGCAAGCCTTCCAAAAACTTAACTCTGAGAGAGAAAGCATGGTGCACGATATAAAAGTCAAAACAGAGGCAAGAATCGCGCTAAAAGCCGAGATGTGATCTTGCATTTCTGGCTCGGCCAGACAGTCAAAGCGAACATCTAAGTCATGCTCTTAAAAATCCTCAACCCTCAGCGAACAGCTCGTAAAAGCACGCGCAGAAGCTGAGGCTACTAAAATACAAGATGCCTTCGTTCAAAGGGAAACGGTGATAAAAACTGAGGCCACTAAAATACAAGCTGCCCTAGAGGCCACTAAAATACAAACTGCCCTAGAGGCCCTAGAGAAGAAACGCCAACACGCCATAGCCATGGCAAAGTTAAAGGTCCTGGAACAAGCCATCAGTGGGAGCCAAAAAGACAGCATCAGTTTAAGTGGTTTTGATATTGAAGACCCTCTTAAGCGTGCTAGAGACTATGTATAAAGCCAACACAGCGCTATCCCTGCTCCTGCAATCCTTCCTGACCACACAGATGCTCTCCTGAGACAACAGGGTTTTGATACTGAAGACCCTCTTAAGCGTACTAGAGACTATGTACAAAGCCAACACAGCGCTATCCCTGCTCCTGCAATCATTCCTGACCACACAGATGCTCCCCTGTGTAATGTATGGTGTACAGTTCATATAGCGTCTTGTGCTTGGGTGCGAGGAAAACACATGAGACACAGGTTTGATATAGAAGGACTTGTATTACTTCATACAAGTGGCAAAAATGGTCACACAGTTTGCAGGTACAGAAGCAGGAGACACAGCAGGCCAGAGTAACTTAAGCTCAGCAATAACTCTCCACAACAGGTTCAGGATCTCTTCTCTGTTACCGTAATTCCATGCAAACGTGGATTTATCAAATAGCATGTTTCCAGAGTCCACAAGTGTTCCAAAGTTCCTCAGTAGGAAATAGCTGGAGTACAAAGTCCAAGGTTTTCCAGGAGTCAGGTCACAGGCTCACTGCAGGCTTGATTCTGAAGCACTGATTGCTCAGCTGAGGCTGCTTAAGAAGCAAGAGGAGAGAATCAGGGCGGGAACATGAAAGCTGGAAACTCCATATTGACTGAGGGCAAGATAGCTGCAGCAAGACAGAAAGCAAAATGGCTGACGGAAAAACTGAGTTTCAAGAAACATGTACAAAGAACCTTACATTACTCCCCCCTTAGGGACAACCTCCGGATGACCTCAGACCAGGCTTGTCTGGGTACCTCTGATGAAACTGGCGGAGCAAGCGAGGAGCATTAACGTTATTGACTGGTTCCCATGAGTTGTCCTCCACTGGGTAGCCCTGCCATTTAATCAAATATTGTAACTGATTTCTGTACAACCTGGAATCTAGAATCCTTTCCACCACAAATTCTTCCTGACCATCGACTAGCACTGGGTCAGGGCAAGGAGAAGAACGTCCAGGAAACGTATTGGGTGTTGCAGCCTTTAGTAGGGATACATGAAAGACAGGGTGGATTCTCATAGTTCTGGGCAGTTGAAGACGACAAGCAACGGCACTTATAATTTTACTGATTTTATAGGGTCCAATGTACTTATGTCCCAACTTAGACGATGGAATCCTTAACTTAAGATTTCTGGTTGACAGCCAGACCAAGTCTCCTACCTTGAAAGCTGGTGCAGGTTTACGAAATTTATCTGCTGCTTTCTTGTACCTTTCCTGAGCCAATTCCAGATTTTCCTTTAGAAGATCCATATTCTTTTGTAAAGACGTGATTCTTTCAGCCACTGCTGGCAAGGGCGTTTCTATGGGAAATCGAGGAAGAATGTTAGGATGATAACCTAAATTGGAGTAAAAAGGAGACTGCTTAGTGGAGGCGCTCTGAGAGTTGTTATAAGAGAACTCAGCCAGTGGAAGTAGATCCACCCAATCATCCTGTAGGTGGCAGATAAAGCAGCGGAGATACTGCTCCAGGGTCTGATTGGTTCGTTCTGTCTGTCCATTAGTCTGGGATGAAAAGCAGAAGAAAGGTTTACTTTAATGTCCAATGCGGCACAGAAATTTTGCCAAAACCTTGAAGTGAATTGCACCCCTCGATCCGAAATAACCTCATCCGGTACTCCATGTAAGCGAAACACATTCTTAATCATCAAATCTGATGTCTGTTTTGCAGTGGGTAAGCCGACACAAGGGATAAAATGAGCTGCCTTTGTTAAACGATCAACCACCACTGGAATGGTGTTCTTCCCTTGAGAGGTTGGTAACTTCACAATGAAGTCCATAGAAATGGATCCCCACGGGTGGGACGGGGTGGGAAGGGGTTGCAACAGACCAGTTGGTGAGGAGCGAGGTGTTTTGCATCTTGCACAGACTTCACATGAAGTGACATAGTTTAAAACATCTTTCCTGTAAGTGGGCCACCAAAAGAAACGAGAAAGAAATTCCTGTGTCTTTAGAATTCCTCTATGCCCAGCTATCTTGGAATCGTGGATGAGTTGCAATACTCTCAATCTGACTGTTTCAGGTATATACAGACGTTGTCCCTGAATCCACACACCATTCTTAAAGACAAGACTTACGTCCCTTGGGGGTTGTGCCAACAAGGAATCCGCATGGTATGCTTCCTTGATGTCCTTAAGTAGGTCTTGATTATGAATCACTCCCAGGAATCTAGAGTCAGGAAGAATAGTCTTAGGAGGAGTAAGTGGACGGGTCTCTGCTGAATGAATCCTAGAGAGTGCATCAGCCTTTCCATTGCGCGATCCTGGTCTATAAGAAATGACAAAATTAAATTGGTTTAAGAAAAGATTCCAGCGAGCCTGGCGAGGAGTCAGGCACTTAGCCGACCTGATAAATTCAAGGTTACGATGGTCTGTTAGGACGACTATTTGCTGTGCAGCTACCCTGAAGAAGGTGTCTCCATTCTTTGAAGGCGGCAATAATGGCCAACAACTCTCTATTGCCCACATCGTAGTTCCTCTCAGCCGAAGACAACTGCTGGGAAAAGAAGGCACAGGGATGCAAGACATTCTTCTCACCTGTTCTCTGAGAGAGTATAGCTCCAACGGCACAGTCTGAAGCATCCACCTCTATTATGAAGGCAAGTTCGGGGTTGGGATGTACTAAGATAGGTGCGGTGGTAAATTTATCCTTTAGACGGGAAAATGCTTCCTGGGCTTGGGGGTCCAGGAGAACCTAGACTCTTTCCGGGTAAGTTGGGTGATAGGTGACACTACCTCAGAGAAATTCCTAATGAAACGTCTATAGAAGTTGGCAAACCCGATGAAGCGCTGCACCTCCTTCACATTTCTAGGAATTGGCCAATCCTTGATGGCTTGGGTCTTGCTTCCATCCATACTAATTCCTTGTGTAGACAGTACATACCCCAGAAATTGAATTTCGGTCCTATGGAATTCACACTTTTCAAGTTTGATGTAAAGATGGTTTTGTCTTAGACGTTCTAAGACCATTCTCACATGTCCATGATGTTCCTCTGTGGAGTTAGAAAAAATTAAAATATCATCCAAATAAATCACCACGAATGTATCTAGGAGATCCCTGAAGATGTCATTCACCAAGTGTTGGAAAGTGGCTGGGGCGGTACTCAGACCAAAAGGCATAACTAGATATTCAAAGTGTCCATAGCGTGACCTGAATGCAGTCTTCCATTCATCCCCAGGTCTAATACGGACCAAGTTATAGGCCCCACGGAGATCCAGTTTAGAGAAAATTTTGGCATGCCGCACTCTCTCCAATAACTCAGGGATTAAAGGCAATGGATAACGGTTTCTAATAGTAACCTTATTGAGTTCCCTATAGTCTACGCAGGGTCTCAGAGATCCATCTTTCTTCTTCACAAAGAAGATGGGTGCACCTGCAGGAGATGAAGAGGGGCGTATGAAGCCCTTGGCTAGATTTTCGTCTATGTAATCCTTTAAAGCCTTTAGCTCGGGCCCCGCCAGGGGGTAGATCTTACCAAAAGGTGTCTCTGCTCCAGGCAATAATTCAATTGGACAATCATATGGACGGTGAGGGGGAAGCTGGTCAGCGTTCTTCTTGTCACATAAATCCACATAGTCCTGGTATACAGCTGGTAGTTCAGGGACTGACATGGTTCCTTTAGGAACAGAGCAAGCTGAAACTTCTGGACTCATCTGTTTCTCTGGAAAGTGTAATTCCTTGGTCTCCCAGTTAATGGTAGGGTTCTGAGCCTGCAGCCATGGTAGCCCTAGAATAATGGGAAAGTGGGGAGAAGAGATAAGCATAAAGGACAGTTTCTCTTGATGATCTTTACCCATAAGGACCCTCAAAGGCTCCGTTTCCTGATCCACTGGTCCAGAGGTCAGCAGGGAGCCATCCACAGTCTCCGTCTGTACTGGAGTAGCCTTCTTCACTGAACGTAATCCCCTGTTTCAGAGCAAAGGAGATATCCATAAAATTTCCACTTGCCCCTGAGTCGATCATAGCAGAGCTAGACACCCAGACTGAGTCAACCCAGAGTTTGATGGAAAGGAAGCAATGAGAATTGTTTTTCTTACAACTCAGCTGGGACACCGCTGAGGAAACTTGAAAAATTGCAGCGTTTACACAGTCATCGTCCTCAGAAGTGACGGAGTTTAAGTCCGAGAAATCAATATCTGTTGCTGCAGATCTCTCTGGAGCCTGAGGCTCGGACCTGACAGATCTCCTCTCGCAACACTCACAGTGAATGACTGCTGCAGTAGTCTTACGAGAACGGCTGGGGCAGTTTATAATGAAGTGCCCTGACTTACCACAGTAGAAACATAGATTTTCCTTTAAACGATGTTCTTTGCGTGCATCACTAACCCGTCTTTGTAAAGAGTCCACCTGCATGGGTTCAGGTTCCCGTGTGATCCTACTCAAAGGTTCCTTAGCTGGGGAGGAAGGTAGGAAAAGGTTAGTGCGATTACTTTCGAACCATCTCTCTTGCCTGCGTTCAGTCTGACGAGCATCAATACGGATGCAGTAGTTAATAAAGTCACCTAACGCAGTGGGAGGGTCGGCACGAGCAAGTTCATCCTTAATCAGTGGAGACAACCCTTTTCGAAAATAGATTTTTTGGCGGAACTGTCCCAAGTGGTATCGAGGGCCCATCTCCTGAAATCCAAGGCATATTCGGCTACTGAGCGCTTACCTTGGCGCAAAGTTAACATGGCTGCTTCAGCTGTTGCACCTCGATTGGGGTCATCAAACACCTGCCCCATGGCTGAAATGAAAGCGTCAAGATGATCCAAACATTCATCCTCAGTCTCAATCAGAGGGTTTGCCCACATCAAAGCCTTGTTGGTAAGCAACATGATTATAGTAAGCACTTTAGATCGTTCAGTGGGAAATTGTGAAGCATGTGCAGAAAAAAAAAGATTGCATTGGTTAATAAATCCCCTGAATTTCTCACGTTCACCGCCAAAATGAAAAGGGGGTAACTTGGGAATCCCAGAACTCGGGGTTATGGCAGGAGCCTGGACTCGTTCCTCTAGAACCTCAATCCTGGCTCGTAAATCCTGGTAGTTTGTCCAAACACTTGCAAATTGTGATTAGTGAGGTCCTGTAGGTTTGCAAAACGGGTCTTTATAGTCTGTATATCTGCAAGGATTGTATCAGTCACTCCGCAAAGCTCCTTTATGCGAGCCTCCATCTTCCAGATCTTTTAAGACAGGAGTACTGGAAGGAGAAGAGAAAAAAAAAAAACAATAGTGTTTACCTGTGGTAACACTGCAGAGTAAAATTAAGGGAATTGCTCACCTGGAATGGTTGTGAGAAGTCACAACCACTGTCATCACAGAAAGTATAACCGGACATCTGATATCCACAGTCACAGCAGACACAGCCTTCCCAGACCCAGCAGACACTAACGTTTGGCTTCAGAATCTTGTAATGTATGGTGTACAGTTCATATAGCGTCTTGTGCTTGGGTGCGAGAAAAACACATGAGACACAGGTTTGATATAGAAGGACTTGTATTACTTCATACAAGTGGCAAAAATGGTCACACAGTTTGCAGGTACAGAAGCAGGAGACACAGCAGGCCAGAGTAACTTAAGCTCAGCAATAACTCTCCACAACAGGTTCAGGATCTCTTCTCTGTTACCGTAATTCCATGCAAACGTGGATTTATCAAATAGCAGGTTTCCAGAGTCCACAAGTGTTCCAAAGTTCCTCAGTAGGAAATAGCTGGAGTACAAAGTCCAAGGTTTTCCAGGAGTCAGGTCACAGGCTCACTGCAGGCTTGATTCTGAAGCACTGATTGCTCAGCTGAGGCTGCTTAAGAAGCAAGAGGGAGAGAATCAGGGCGGGAACATGAAAGCTGGAAACTCCATATTGACTGAGGGCAAGATAGCTGCAGCAAGACAGAAAGCAAAATGGCTGACGGAAAAACTGAGTTTCAAGAAACATGTACAAAGAACCTTACACCCTGAGACATCAGGACACAGAGTGTTTATCCGCATCCTGCACCCAAGGTCAGTACAATTACAATACTCTGCCAACCTTGCATCCTGATCCTCCTCTGTGCACCGAAATGTACCGGAAACCTGCACCTCACCAAATCTTATACTCAGAAACCTAAGTGCAGGCCAATATGCAGGCAAGTCACCGCACTCCAGTCAATCACACAATTCCAGTCCCATGTGTGGCAGAAACTAAGCTCATTAAGCCAGTTAATGGACTGAACGCCTACGCTACCCCATATGTACCTGCATTCCCAGGTCAGAGCGCAGACTGTATGAGCAATGCTATCCAGTCAGCATCTGTCCTTCCAAAATCGGAGAATGCTGATATGACTGGCCTTGCAAGGTACATGATTCGGCGTGATCTAAGACCGGTCTTACAGAGTTTGACGATAAACCTGAGAACTACAGGGGTTGGAAGTGTACCTTCGAAACCACGATCAGTGACCTCGGCATCACCGCCGCTGAAGAGCTAGACCTGCTAATCAGGTGGCTTGGGCCACAATCCACGGATAGGGTCAAGAGACTTAAATCTATCCACATTAGTAATCCCATCACGGGTCTCACCGCTGCATGGAAGAGGTTAGAAAGAAGCTATGGCAGTCCTGAGGTCATAGAAAGGGCCCTGTTCAAACGACTAGAGGATTTTCCAACGGTATCTAATAAGGACAGTACAAGGTTTCAAGAGCTCAGCGACCTCCTGTTAGAGCTTCAGCTGGCCAAAGCAGACCCGTACCTTCCTGGCCTCAGCTACCTGGACACTGCTCATGGAGTAAACCCAATAGTTTCCAAGCTGCTGTCTAATATCCAAAATAAGTGGGCCATGCTTGGATCAAAATACAAAAGGGAAAACCAAGTCTCCTTCCCTCCGTTTTCCTACTTCTGCGAGTTCATCGAAAATATTGCAGAGTGTAAGACCGATCCAAGTTTTTCCTATGGAGAACACAGCAACCCTGTTTCATCTACTAAACACGACAGTCCACGTCTTAACTACAGGAACCACCAAGCTCCAATGTCCATCAAAAAGACTGATGTTCTTCTGGCACCTTCAGTATCACAAGATAAGAGCGACAAAGGCGAGAAGGTTGAGAATCCTAATCGCCAGTGTCCAATTCCCAAACTGCCACAATCCCCTGAAGAAGTGCATCGGCTTCAGGAAGAAGCCACTTCAAGAACAAAAGGAGCTCTTGAAGATGTTTGGAGTATGCTTCAGGTGCTGCGCCTCTACCGAACATCTTGCCAAGGACTGTGTTATCCCCATCAAGTGTCTAGAGTGCGACAGCGAAGACCACGTACAGGTGCTCCATCCATCACAGCCTGACTCTGCGTCTTCACCTCCCACCACAAGCCATGGCAGGGAGAGCACAGACCAAGCGACAAGCCATGTTGCGGTATCTTCCTCATGCACCGACGTCTGTGGAGAAGGTCTTCGAGACAAGTCCTGCTCAAAGATTTGCCTGTCATGGGTGCATCCCAAGGGCCATCCAGAGAAAGCAGTCAAGGTGTACGTTAGCCTGGATGACCAGAGCAACAAATCATTAGCCAGGTCAGAACTCTTCAACGTGTTTGACTTAAAAGAAAACGTCTATCCCTATACCTTGGGCACCTGCAGCGGTGTTTTACAAACCTCTGGAAGAAGGGCCAGTGGCCTCATAATAACTTCTCTTGAGAAAGGCGCCACGGAGATACCACTACCCACGCTTGTAGAGTGTAACCGAATACCATTCAAGAGGGAAGAAATCCCAACACCATAAGTTGCTCTTCAGCATCCTCATCTCAGAATGATAGCCAAAGAGATGCCACCCCTGGACGACAAGGCAGACATCCTAATTCTCCTCAGCAGAGACATTATACGACTGCACAAGATGTGTCAACAAATTCACGGATGCTCAATGAACCGTACGCCCAACCCCTTGAGCTAGGCTGGGTCATCATTGGCAATGTCTGTAGTGACCAAAGAATCAGAGCGACATCTCCTCTTACAAAACCGTTATCACGTCAGATGACAACGACTCGTCCCCCCTGTCATACTCACGTCACCAATGGATGAAGGAGAAGTCAAATGACACTAAGTGTCAATGACAATCATCTGATAACTCAAGTCCGCTTTATCCTAGAGACTACAACCTCGAGATAACAGCATTCGATCCTTCAACCAAGGACAACAACTCACTACCTACAGAGTGAGACAAGGTGATCATTGGGGTCATGAGCATCAAACCCACCAAAGACAACTATAACAGCTGGGTAGCTCCCTCACCTCTTCCAGCAAAGACTAAGTTGCCAAGGGATCCGCAGCAAGTAACTGCTAAGTTCCCAACCTTTGATAACAATCTCCATCACAAGCCTGGTCAAACCGAAGCCATGCTAGACTTCAGTGCTCAGAGTGAGAGCCCCTCTCTCAACAGCCTACCTCTGACCGATGGCACCAGCGTTTTCTCCTCGCAATTCAACCTCAGCTCACTGGCGGATGTTGAACAAGACACGTTCACTTCCCAAGCATCACCCTGTAAGGAACTTGCTATCGAACGAGGAGCCTCGCCTGTTGAAAACAGCATCCACGGCCCTCTCAGGTTTAAGACACCCATTGCAGTTCTAGGCAGGGTACCACTGAGACAGCTTGCTACTCAAGATATCAAAGGGAACACTATGTTACCATCTCAGAGACAGCAAAGATGGGAGTCGGCTAAGAAGTCTCTAAAAGCCTTACAACAGGACTTGTTAGTCCTGCCTCGTAGTTCTGTAAATACTCTTTCAACCACCATCAAGAGACAAGTCTACCTTTCCTACGACGTGTCTACGAGGACTACAGCTGCAGGAGCCTCTCTGAGCGCTTCAGAAACTGGCAAAAAGGTACAGAAGCTGAGATCTCTTTACCCTGGACATCCTTTCAGCTGGTCAGCCATCGTATCTGCTGACATCCATTTCAGGTTAATCATCTGCTGGCTCCTTTGAGCAGGAGTCACATGATCTTAGCTTTGTCGCTGGACTCTGCGACGGCGGGGAGCATGTCTCTGCATACTACTGCTGTGCTAGTATGCAGAATTATCAGCATCCGAGTGAACTTGAACTTTCATATTTGGATTGTTTGGGTTGGTGGAGGTGTTTGCATGTTGCAGCTTCCCCAATCTGAAGATGGGTTCTCCCATAACTTGGTCTATCCAACCGTTGAGGACTTCACGTCATCAACCAAGAATTGGACTTACAACTGTTACAGTTTATTTCCACATGTTGTGTTTCTCCTTTATGTCTTTCAGGTCTACAGTAACATCTCCAGTGGACATCATAAAAATTATGAAATCTATAGATTTCAGACGGGGAGTGTTATGTCCCATGAATGAGACATTTTACAGACTGTCCTGTGTATTTTACATGCTGTATTGCAGTCTCTCATATTGTTTACTGTTGCTATGTGTCCCTGTGTTTGCATAGCTGAAATCCTCCCTTTCCATCAAGTTTGTCCCTTCTGTCTCTCTGTCTCCCTCTTCTGGTATGATGTCATTTCCTTTTTCTTTCTTCTGTGTTTCATTCTCCATCTTGGTTTTATCAGAATCACACGTGTTTTCAGTCTGTCTAAAGAAAGTCTTTTTTACCTGCTGCTGTTTGTATGCATTCAACAAGAATTCTTAAAAAAATCAAAGTCTCTTCTGGATTCTTCATAACATGTGTGCCGGCAGCTGAGTTAAGCTATCTGCGATAGTCACCAATTGTAAGTAAGCTGAAGAGATCCAGCATCTCACAGAGCCATATTTGCAGCTACAGGCCCCGGGGACAGAATACTGTGGAAAACCAACAGCTGCGGAGTCCGTGCAGAATTTTCCGCAGCATGTGCACAGCATTTTTTTTTCCATTGAATTACATTGGTTGGTGATACACTTGTGGATTTGCAGCGAATCCATGCAGAAAATCCTCTGCGTATCCGCAACAAATCCGCAACGTGTGCACATACTCAGAGTCGCATTATGTAGGGACACAGCCCCTAATTCCAGTGATGTGTCACTAGGCTGCTTGTGGTAGAACTCTCCTGTTAAGTTTTTTCTATCTTGTTGGTCACATGACCTTTTTTGCCTATTTAATCCTGCTCCGCCCTTCTGGCTTTGCTGGACTTCATTGTAATTTCTACTCTTAAGCTAGCCAGGTGCTTTGTTACCTTACTCAATTAGTTTTGCTTGGTCTTCGGACCTCTATGTTCTATGTTGTTTGTTTGTCTTTTACTGCTACAACTTCTGTTAGGAGGTGTCCATCTTTTCTCCCAGTCCCTAGTTCTTGTAGGATCCCTCCCTTGCATCTATAGGTCTTCGTACAGACTAGCTGAGGACTTTAGCGGGTCTGATCGCAGGATCAGGTTCACCGTTACATTGTAGGGATCTAGCTTAGGCTACTTTCACACTTGCGTTTTTTAGCGCTGCGTATCGAGCGCACATAAAACGCATGAAAAAAACGCGTGCAAACGCGTGTAATCGCTGCGATATTTTGCAGTCGAAGAGTGCGCATTGCTTTTAAAAAACGCACCGATTGTAAGCGATTGTATGCGATTTCAAGCGTTTTTGTATGCGTTTGCGTTTTTTCTGTGCATTTCACATGATGAAAATCCTTGAAAAATTCTTGCAACAGAACCCACCAATGGGACACCAGTGGGCGTGTCTTATTGAAAATATTTATATAGAGCCTGTTCACAGCCATTTTTCACATTTGCTTGCATTTGCCTTGGTGAACATGGATCTGCTTATGAAGACTTTCCACTTCAACCTCGATCTGGACATTGCTATGGCTCAGGCTTATGCCGTTGCTTGCCATGAAGAAAGGGAGAGACAGAGACATCGGAGACGGCAGCGGCGGCGTTTGTGGGTACATCCCATTGTAGAACTCCGGGAGAGCCGTGGAGCGTACCACACCCTCTACAGTGAGCTACAGTCAAACCCGGAGAAATTTACCGACTACACCCGGATGTCACAAGAAAGCTTCATGGATTTATTTGCTCGGGTCCAACAATTAATCAGGAGACAGGACACACAGCTCCGTCGGGCGATTCCTCCAGAGGAAAGACTCCTGGTGACATTACGGTACGTATTATTGAGAAACCAATGCCTGCATCATTGTATTACTTATGCCATGTACTATTCCAAAGATGCCAGAATTATTTTTCTGCCATCTAGTAAACAAAGACCTGCAGAATTATTTTTATGCCATTTTTTTTTTTATTAATGTTTTAAAAAAACATATACAATAATATTTTTTTTTCTTTCTCTAGATTCCTTGCTACTGGAGAGAGCCTGTCTTCACTCCACTTCCAGTACCGGATTGGTATCTCCACGTTGTCAGGAATTGTTGTTGACACCAGCCGGGCATTGTGGACTGTTCTCTGTCCGGAATTTATGCCCCTGCCCACCACAGAAAAGTGGCTAGAAATAGCCGACAAATTCTGGACAACCTGCAATTTCCCCAACTGTTTGGGAGCAGTTGATGGGAAACACATACGGATTATCAAACATAAAAGAACAGGCTCGGAGTACTACAATTACAAGAAGTACTTTTCAACAGTTCTCATGGCCATTGCGGATGCAGACTGTATGTTTGTTGCGGTGGACATTGGTGCATTTGGCCGTGGGAATGACTCACAGGCGTTTAAGAACTCGGACATGGGCCAGAGGTTGTATGGAAACCAGTTTAATTTCCCCATGCCACGGCCTCTTCCCCACACCGAAGGTCCACCAATGCCATTTGTAATGGTTGGGGATGAGGCATTCCAGATGAGCCAACACCTGCTTAAACCCTACTCCAGCCGGGACATGGACCACAACAAAAAAATTTTCAATTACAGGCTGACCAGGGCAAGAAGAACTGTAAAGTGTGCCTTCGGTATACTGGTTTCCAGATGGGCCATTCTGGGCACAGCCATTCATCTGAAAGTGCAAACAGTGGATGAAGTTGTGAAGGCCTGTGTGGTGCTACATAACTTTGTCATGGCGAAAGAGCACCCAAACTTTGAACTTGATGATGCAGCTCCTAACCCATTGCCTGAGTTCACTCAGCACCCTCTCAGGTCTTCTGTTGAAGTCAGCCAAATGAGAGACCAATTTTCGGCCTACTTCATCTCTGAGGTAGGACGGGTGGAATGGCAAGATCAAATGTTGTAAAATAATGTTCTTGTCTGTATGTCAATAAAATACCTTTTTGTCTGTATGTTAATAAAATACCTCTGTTTATACCTGTACCACGTGCAGTCTCTGTTTTTAAAGTCAAAAACAATTATGAACTGGCCAGGTTTACCAGTGAATTCATGATGCATATTTTTGGGTGCATCATGAATTTATTTGTAATCCTGACTAGGTAATTAACTATACATGCACACAAGTTGTATGACCTTTATTATCTCTCCAGTTTTGGTTCCATTTTCAGTGACGGTGGAGATAACACAACAAATATTTGTGTCACCTGGCCTGCTGTTTCAAAGATTGATTTTGGGATGCACAAGCATCTGTAAATTTTTATTCCTGACCATGTGACTATAAATATAATTTGTATTTTCATCACTGTGACTTGATTTGGAACGCAGAGATAAAGATTATACATCTTGTTCAATACCAATGCCTGGTGTCATGCTGAAGTGGTGATGCCCCAAATAACGCATCCTCACTTCAGAATGTATCATGCCTGGGCAGGTGAGTACACATGAGTTATAAACAGCAGCATCGCTACAGTATGCTTAAAATAAATGCAGACTGAAGCAACGCTGCTGGTTAAAACTCATGTCTATTCACCTGCCCAGGTGTGATAGTAATGATACAAGGCTGGACAGGTGAATACACATGAGTTAAAAACTGATGCATCGCTATAGTATGCTTCAAATACAGGTATATGCAGACTGAAGCGACAATGCCGGTTAAAACTCATGTTTATTCACCTGGCCAGGTGATATAGTAATGATACAAGTCCAGGGGATTGTACATTTATAAACTGTATTTTCACCATCATCTCCTCAGTTTCTTCAACACACACTGAATAGAGGATGTGCTCAATTACAAGCTATATCTAGAATACATGGCCTTGTATCACAAAGTGAAATAATGTCAAAAACACACCAGACTCATTTCACTTTTTATGATATCTGGCAAGGTTAAATAGATATGCCTTGCACTCAACACCATCCTCTATTCAGTCTGTGCAATATTAGCAGACAGACAGACTGGTGGCGAAAATACAAGTCATATATTTGTGTTTTGGAGTAAACATATCTCCAGGAAATACACAAACATGTGTCATTCCTGTAGTTATGTGTAGTCAAAAACGCAAAGTGTACGGAGCAGTGTGTGTACGGCGCAGTGTGTAGGCGGTGAAATAAACATAAAGCAAACCAAAATTACTAAAAGAAGATTGGCACATTTATTTTGTACAACAGGAAAACCACATTTTAATTGGCACTGAGGTTTTGGATGACATTTGTATAGATCACATTATTAAATTTTTTTAGTACAAAAAGAAAACAATATTTTTATTCACACAAAGGTTTTGGATAGATCAGATTAGTACATTTATTGTGTACAACATGACCGCTGGATTGCCACTGACCCCGAAGTTATAGAAAAATCAGATTAGTACAATATGTGTACAACATGACATTGGTATTGTCACTGCCCCAGAAGTTATAGAAAAATCAGATTAGTACAATATGTGTACAACATGACATTGGTATTGTCACTGCCCAGAAGTTATAGAAAAATCAGATTAGTACAATGTGTACAACATGACATTGGTATTGTCACTGCCCCAGAAGTTGTAGAAAAATCAGATTAGTACAATTTGTGTCCAACATGACCATCGTATTGTCACTGCCCCAGAAGTTATAGAAAAATCAGATTAGTACTATTGTGTACAACATGACATTGGTATTGTCACTGCCCCAGAAGTTATAGAAAAATCAGATTAGTACAATATGTGTACAACATGACATTGGTATTGTCACTGCCCCAGAAGTTATAGAAAAATCAGATTAGTACAATATGTGTACAACATGACATTGGTATGTCACTGCCCCAGAAGTTATAGAAAAATCAGTTTAGTACAATATGTGTACAACATGACATTGGTATTGTACTGCCCCAAAGTTATAGAAAAATCAGATTAGTACAATTGTGTCAACATGACATGTATTGTCACTGCCCCAAAGTTATAGAAAAATCAGATTAGTACAATGTGTACAACATGACATTGGTATTGTCACTGCCCCAGAAGTTATAGAAAAATCAGATTAGAACAATATGTGTTACAACATGACATTGGTATTGTCACTGCCCCAGAAGTTATAGAAAATCAGATACTACAATATGTGTACAACATGCATTGGTATTGTCACTGCCCCAGAAGTTATAGAAAAATCAGATTAGTACAATGTGTACAACATGACATTGGTATTGTCACTGCCCCAGAAGTTATAGAAAAATCAGATTAGTACAATATGTGTACAACATGACATTGGTATTGTCACTGCCCCAGAAGTTATAGAAAAATCAATTAGTACAATATGTGTACAACATGACATTGGTATTGTCACTGCCCCAGAAGTTGTAGAAAAATCAGATTAGTACAATTTGTGTCCAACATGACATTGGTATTGTCACTGCCCCAGAAGTTATAGAAGAATCAGATTAGTACAATATGTGTACAACATGACATTGGTATTGTCACTGCCCCAGAAGTTATAGAAAAATCAGATTAGTACAATATGTGTACAACATGCCATTGGTATTGTCACTGCCCCAGAAGTTTAGAAAAATCAGATTAGTACAATATGTGTACAACATGACATTGGTATTGTCACTGCCCCAGAAGTTATAGAAAATCAGATTAGTACAATATGTGTACAACATGACATTGGTATTGTCACTGCCCCAGAAGTTGTAGAAAAATCAGATTAGTACAATTTGTGTCCAACATGACCATCGTATTGTCACTGCCCCAGAAGTTATAGAAAAATCAGATTAGTACAATATGTGTACAACATGACATTGGTATTGTCACTGCCCCAGAAGTTATAGAAAAATCAGATTAGTACAATATGTGTACAACATGACATTGGTATTGTCACTGCCCCAGAAGTTATAGAAAAATCAGATTAGTACAATATGTGTACAACATGACCATGTATTGTCACTGCCCCAGAAGTTATAGAAAAATCAGATTAGTACAATATGTGTACAACATGACCATGGTATTGTCACTGCCCCAGAAGTTATAGAAAAATCAGATTAGAACAATATGTGTACAACATGACATTGGTATTGTCACTGCCCCAGAAGTTATAGAAAAATCAGATTAGTACAATATGTGTACAACATGACCATTGGTATTGTCACTGCCCCAGAAGTTATAGAAAAATCAGATTAGTACAATATGTGTACAACATGACATTGGTATTGTCACTGCCCCAGAAGTTATAGAAAAATCAGATTAGTACAATATGTGTACAACATGACCATGGTATTGTCACTGCCCCAGAAGTTATAGAAAAATCAGATTAGTACAATATGTGTACAACATGACATTGGTATTGTCACTGCCCCAGAAGTTATAGAAAAATCAGATTAGTACAATATGTGTACAACATGACATTGGTATTGTCACTGCCCCAGAAGTTATAGAAAAATCAGATTAGTACAATATGTGTACAACATGACATTGGTATTGTCACTGCCCCAGAAGTTATAGAAAAATCAGATTAGTACAATATGTGTACAACATGACATTGGTATTGTCACTGCCCCAGAAGTTTAGAAAATCAGATTAGTACAATATGTGTCAACATGACCATGTATTGTCACTGCCCCAGAAGTTATAGAAAAATCAGATTAGTACAATATGTGTACAACATGACATTGGTATTGTCACTGCCCAGAAGTTATAGAAAAATCAGATTAGTACAATATGTGTACAACATGACATTGTATTGTCACTGCCCCAGAAGTTATAGAAAAATCAGATTAGTACAATATGTGTACAACATGACATTGGTATTGTCACTGCCCCAGAAGTTATAGAAAAATCAGATTAGTACAATATGTGTACAACATGACATTGGTATTGTCACTGCCCCAGAAGTTATAGAAAAATCAGATTAGTACAATATGTGTACAACATGACATTGGTATTGTCACTGCCCCAGAAGTTATAAAAAAATCAGATTAGTACAATATGTGTACAACATGACATTGGTATTGTCACTGCCCCAGAAGTTATAGAAAAATCAGATTAGTACAATATGTGTACAACATGACCATGTATTGTCACTGCCCCAGAAGTTATAGAAAAATCAGATTAGTACAATAGTGTACAACATGACATTGGTATTGTCACTGCCCCAGAAGTTATAGAAAAATCAGATTAGTACAATATGTGTACAACATGACATTGGTATTGTCACTGCCCCAGAAGTTATAGAAAAATCAATTAGTACAATATGTGTACAACATGACATTGGTATTGTCACTGCCCCAGAAGTTATAGAAAAATCAGATTAGTACAATATGTGTACAACATGACATTGGTATTGTCACTGCCCCAGAAGTTATAGAAAAATCAGATTAGTACAATATGTGTACAACATGACATTGGTATTGTCACTGCCCCAGAAGTTATAGAAAAATCAGATTAGTACAATATGTGTACAACATGACATTGGTATTGTCACTGCCCCAGAAGTTATAGAAAATCAGATTAGTACAATATGTGTACAACATGACATTGGTATTGTCACTGCCCCAGAAGTTATAGAAAAATCAGATTAGTACAATATGTGTACAACATGACATTGTATTGTCACTGCCCCAGAAGTTATAGAAAAATCAGATTAGTACAATATGTGTACAACATGACATTGGTATTGTCACTGCCCCAGAAGTTATAGAAAAATCAGATTAGTACAATATGTGTACAACATGACATTGGTATGTCACTGCCCCAGAAGTTATAAAAAAATCAGATTAGTACAATATGTGTACAACATGACATTGGTATTGTCACTGCCCCAGAAGTTATAAAAAAATCAGATTAGTACAATATGTGTACAACATGACATTGGTATTGTTACTGCCCCAGAAGTTATAGAAAATCAGATTAGTACAATATGTGTACAACATGCCATTGGTATTGTTACTGCCCCAGAAGTTATAGAAAAATCAGATTAGTACAATTGTGTCCAACATGACATCGTATTGTCACTGCCCCAAAGTTATAGAAAAATCAGATTAGTACAATGTGTACAACATGACATTGGTATTGTCACTGCCCAGAAGTTATAGAAAAATCAGATTAGAACAATATGTGTACAACATGACATTGTATTGTCACTGCCCCAGAAGTTATAGAAAAATCAATTAGTACAATATGTGTACAACATGACATTGGTATTGTCACTGCCCAGAAGTTGTAGAAAATCAGATTAGTACAATTGTGTCCAACATGACATTGGTATTGTCACTGCCCCAGAAGTTATAGAAAAATCAGATTAGTACAATATGTGTACAACATGACATTGGTATTGTCACTGCCCCAGAAGTTATAGAAAAACTCAGATTAGTACAATATGGTGTTACAACATGACATTGGTATATGTCACTGCCCAGAAGTTATAGAAGAATCAGATTAGTACAATATGTGTACAACATGACATTGGTATTGTCACTGCCCCAGAAGTTATAGAAAAATCAGATTAGTACAATATGTGTACAACATGACATTGGTATTGTCACTGCCCCAGAAGTTATAGAAAAATCAGATTAGTACAATATGTGTACAACATGACATTGGTATTGTCACTGCCCCAGAAGTTATAGAAAAATCAGATTAGTACAATATGTGTACAACATGACATTGGTATTGTCACTGCCCCAGAAGTTGTAGAAAAATCAGATTAGTACAATTTGTGTCCAACATGACCATCGTATTGTCACTGCCCCAGAAGTTATAGAAAAATCAGATTAGTACAATATGTGTACAACATGACATTGGTATTGTCACTGCCCAGAAGTTATAGAAAAATCAGATTAGTACAATATGTGTACAACATGACATTGGTATTGTCACTGCCCCAGAAGTTATAGAAAAATCAGATTAGTACAATATGTGTACAACATGACCATGGTATTGTCACTGCCCCAGAAGTTATAGAAAAATCAGATTAGTACAATATGTGTACAACATGACATTGGTATTGTCACTGCCCCAGAAGTTATAGAAAAATCAGATTAGTACAATATGTGTACAACATGACCATGGTATTGTCACTGCCACAGAAGTTGTAGGGAAATGTGATTTGTACAGATAAAAAAAAAAAAAAAAATTTATTGCGACTGACGTTTTGATGGAGATTTGGATACTCTGGGGGTGTGCAGAGATGAAGAGCGGCTGGAAAGCGATGAAGGGGTTCGAGGGGAAGGGGCAACAAAAGTAGTGGGTGAAGGAAGATCAGACATCGAAGTAGAGGCAGTTTGAGACACATTAGGAGGAGAGGGTGGATGGACCAACAAAGTTTTGCTTTTTTTCTTCTTGGGGACAGGAGTACCATGCATGGACCGACTTCTCTGTGTCCGCCTTGAGCTGGTTGACCGTGGCCTTGACCCAAAAAAGAGTGAATGTGGGTCACCCGTCTCATGCTCGATGGTGGCAGTGGCGGTGGAAGTGTTGGCAGTGCTCTGAGTAGCACAAGTGGTGGCGGTGTTCCAAGGAGGAGAACTGGGAGCTGTGCTCCTAAATTGCTGCTGAATGGTGGCGGTATTCCTAGAAGGAGAAGTGGGTGCGGTGGCCATAAATTGTTGCTGACTGCTGGCAGTACTCCTAGAAGGAGAAGTGGGTGCGGTGGCCCAAGCAGGTACTGCGGTGGCTTGAGTCCATGACTGTGGACCAGTGTCTGTGGTGGTGTTGCTCCACACAGGAGCAGCGCTTGCCATGGTGGTGGCGACGGTGGAGTGTCCAACAGTACTCAGACTTGTGGTGGTGTAGTGGTGACTCGGAATGCTGGTGGCCGTGCAGTGGTATGCAGCAGAAGTCGGTAGGGATGTGTGTCGAGTCAGTGGTGGCACTGTTGGATATGCAACCACTGACTGCTGCACGTACCGATTCTGCTGCATAGCCTGCAAGTAAGCAGTGTTTCAGGCCTGCAACACACTCAGCTGTTGCTCAGGACTAAGGTGTTCCGCCATGCCCCATTCAATTTTACTGAAAAAATGGTGCGCTGGTCTGTTGAGGTCGGCCTCCAGGCGATCAAGACGCTGTTCGACACTGTTGAAGCGGTGATCCATGTGGGTAAAACCCCGTTCCATCAGTGAAAAACCGCTTCCAACTGTGCCTGCCAGCGACTTGATATTGCCATGAAAGGCCTCGCTCAAGTGCATGAACTCGGGCAAGACATTCCTCTCCATGGCCCTCTGCCGCTGGCGGGAAGTGCCCGCATAACCAGTGGCAGAGACCTGGGAGAGGGGAAGACCTGATGGACCAGCTTCCTGGTCACCAGCTGTCCGTGTTGCTGACCTGCAAGTTGCTTCCAGGCTGTCGGATGGCTGGGACTGGTCCAAGGTCGTCCGAGGAAGGACCGCTTCAGGGACAGGCTGCATGGTGCTGCTCCAGGTGCTGTGGAAAGAAAACCAAAACATTACTATAATGCATTAACAAGAAGCATCAGCTGTAGAAAAAAAAAAAAAATTATAAAAAAAAAAAAAAACTTACGCTCTGCTGGCAAAGACAGGTCTCAGGAACGCCAACTCGGGATAGTAGCGATATTTCCTTCTGGGCCTTGCTGCTGAACCACTGCGAACCTGTCCCTCTGCTCGAACATCAGTGTTGAAGCGGTCCTTCATCGAGCGCCATCGTGTGCGGACTTTGTTCACTGTTGAGAAAAAAAAAAAAATTATACAATGCAGTCAGGGCAAAATCTGTCTCAACACACATACCTGAATGAAAATGTCAAACTGTCAATGCAGCATTATAAAAAGCTATACAATGCACAGGGCAGTCACTGTTGAACCACATGACACTGTTGTGTTTGCTGGTAGAATATATCTGCCAGCAAACAAAACAGTGCCATGAGGAACATGAGTGAGTGCGGCATAAAAAACTCAATAGAATGCACAACACATAGCTCAAGAATACACAGGACAGTCACTGTTGAACAACGTGACACTGTTGTGTTTGCTGGTAGAATATATCTGCCAGCAAACAAAACAGTACCATGAGGAACAAGAGTGACTGCGGCATTAAAAAACTCAATAGAATGCACAACACATAGCTCAAGAATACACAGGACAGTCACTGTTGAACCACATGACACTGTTGTGTTTGCTGGTAGAATATATCTGCCAGCAAACAAAACAGTGCCATGAGGAACATGAGTGAGTGCGGCATAAAAAAATCAATAGGATGCACAACACATAGCTCAAGAATACACAGGACAGTCACTGTTGAACCACATGACACTGTTGTGTTTGCTGGTAGAATATATCTGCCAGCAAACAAAACAGTGCCATGAGGAACATGAGTGAGTTCGGCATAAAAAAATCAATAGAATGCACAACACATAGCTCAAGAATACACAGGACAGTCACTGTTGAACCACATGACACTGTTGTGTTTGCTGGTAGAATATATCTGCCAGCAAACAAAACAGTACCATGAGGAACAAGAGTGACTGCGGCATTAAAAATCTCAATAGAATGCACAACACATAGCTCAAGAATCACAGGACAGTCACTGTTGAACCACATGACACTGTTGTGTTTGCTGGTAGAATATATCTGCCAGCAAACAAAACAGTACCATGATGAACAAGAGTGACTGCGGCATTACAGAGAATGAAAATACTTACTAAACGCCTTTTTGAGGTTTGGAGAGGCGCTGTCCCAGCCATTCATCAACACTGCGGCCACCTCGTTCCATAGCCGCCGGGTCACCACATTGTCCTTGTACTGCGGATCACGGCTGTCCCACAACGGGACACGCTCATGGACCTGGCAGATGAGGGCCTCGTTGTCCACATACAGGTCCTCGTCCCGTTGTGGAACCTAGAAGAAACAAAATAAAAATTACAATCTTGTATACTTTTCAGAAAGAAAAAAACGATAGGAGCAAAAAAGAAATAGACATTCAAAGGCTATATACTTACATTCCGTCTCGCCACCGGGACTTGACTCGGCTGCGACTGCTCCTGCTGTGACTCCTCAATGTCCGTGTCCGACGATGATGTCTGAAAAAGGAACACAAATTTTAGCCATTTGTAGATTCAGCAGCTATACTTACCCAAAGGCAGGAAGATACTCACATCACGCTCTGCTTCGGCCAGTTCTTGCCGGGATGGGGAATATTGTGATCCAGAAGACATGCTGCAAAAAATATAAAAAAAAAAACAAAACAACATGAGCACATTACATTGTAAAGGACAACCAGTCATTTGGTTAAAGAATACTCACATTCTTGCACTTTGGATCGGTCTTGAGTCCAGGCGCACTGTCTCCAGTCAGTTTTAGGGTCCACGCTGTACTTGGGGTCCAGGCGCAGTGTCTCCAGGCAGTATCCAGGCTGTGTAGTATGGTGCACGCTGTATGCTCAGGCCTTTTATAGGGATCCAGGCTGTATCTTCAGGTCTCTTTATCAGCATGCAGTCTCCAGACAGTCTGAGTAGGGGTCTGTGTGGCACTGACACCTTCCTTTATCTACACTCCTTTATCTACACTCCTCACAAACAATGTATCTCATCTAGGGGGTGCTTGGACAAGTGTCTAGACATTGTTTACTAAAAAATCGCGTGCGCGCACAAGCGCTGACAAGCGCACAGCCACGCGCACGCCAGCGCCCACATAGACGGCAATGATATTTATATGTGCCTTTTTAAATTGGTGTGCTGAAAAAAAAAATGCAACATGTAGCATCTAGCGCGTCTGGGCGCACACCTGGAAAATGCGCAGCGCACGCCAAACGCTGATGAGCGCGTGCAAGCGCTAGACCCTGCGCCCGCCATGTTAATGATAGGGGAACATTGCGCATGCGACCGATAGCGCACGATGCGCAGTGCTAAAAAACGCAAGTGTGAAAGTAGCCTTAGTTCTATCGTAGGGACAGATATCCCTTTCTTCCTTAGTGCTTGTAGCAGAACATAACAGCTTGTAGTTTCTATAAAACCAGTGTTTTATCAGCAGGAGATTATCAGTAAAGAACTAGTTGTCTTGTGCTCAGGGCCACCATCAGGGCATTACTGGCGTATGGGGCCCCCTCTCTTTTGCTCACCGGGGCCCAGAGGCAGGATTCTGCTGGTTCAGTTAAAATCTATACAGCCATGCGGGAAGGCTTCAGGCTATAGTTAACAGCCACCAGCCAATAAAAGGCTGGCAGCTGACATCAGTGCGCACATCGCCGCCATATGACGTCACTGTGAGGGACAAAGTGCAGGTCTCTCCCCTCCTGAAATGTGCCCCCACCCTTGCATCCTCCAAGGCCATAAAAAGCCATGCAACGTGTTGCTTTAATTAAAAAGCTTGTTGAATCTCGTAGACAAGGTGTGAAGTCCCCTGCAAGCTACAGACAAACTTTTTTCTGACATGAAGCACATGGATATACCTCATCGTACAACAAGTCACAGCAGACTCTGAGGTATTGAATCTGTAAAATGACCTATAGTAACAGAATGCAATATCTCTGAGACTAGCCGAGCACATAATCCAAATCGGCATTCCTTTCACCATCCGCCCATATTATTTAGCCACCTGTAGCACTCTGGATTAAGGAGCTATAAAGCATAGCTAACAGGAATTACATACGGTAGGCAAATTTGGTCTTTATGTGCAGATAAAATCCAGCCAAATCCAGTGGCACTGCTGCCATTCCATTCAGAACTTCGGGTGGAAAATTTTGGACTATCCACGGTTCTAGACTGAAAATCATACTCTCAGACATGGGAGGAGAGAGGCTGCACAAGCCCAGGGGTGGGCGCAGAGTGTGGGAGGAGCAGCCATAAGTTTCAGCTCCTCATTTGGAGCTCAGTTTTCTTCTGGCAGGAGGACCCGTTATCAGACGGAGCCAGGAAAGCCGGTAACTAAGATTTGGACCTGTGATCCATCAGTGCCTCCCTGTGGTCACATGCTACATAACACGGTAATTGCAACCTATTTATACCCTATCCTTTGTACTACACTCCTGATTATACTTGCATATTGTTCTGTAAATATAAGCTTGTATATTTCTAGTGTGCCTTTTCGGCGATTAAATATAAAATTAATCTTGGGCTGCTCTTTTATCTCGATCCACGAATCCCAATGTCCGCAAGCTCAGTTGGTCAATTGTACGCTACCCGCTTAGTTTCTGACCCGATATAAGCCTGTTGTCATACGGGGCTTATTTCGAAAGAGGAACTGGTGGCAGAATACCGTATTGTTTTAGTGAGGAACTCTGGCAGTGATGGCCGGGAGGTATATATATAAATATATATATATATCCCCCTCACTGAGAACGCCTCACTAACTCGTACCAGCGACTATTTGCCCCTGATGCAGTTCCCTGACTGACCAGAGGCAAGTGGTGGCGCCAGAGAGCCGAATCCCTGCAGGTCCTTCTCTCCCCTCACCGAGGTGAGCGAAGTCGACCCCCCCTTCCCCTGTGAGATCCCTCACAGTCAGTGCCATACTCTGGTGCATATGTGCCTCAGATAAATCGGGGAGAGGACACCACTGACCATGGCCAGGTAAGGAAAAACTTTTTTTTTCCTTTTTTTAATGCTTCACTATCTATGGGGCAGTATGGAGAGATATGGGGTCAGTGTGGAGAGATATGGGGGCAGTATGGAGAGACATGGGGGCAGAATGAAGAGACATGGCGGCAGTATGGAAAGACATGGGGGAAGTATGGAGAGACATGGGGGCGGTATGGAGAAACATGTGGGCAGTATGGAGAACATAAGGCTCCAGCCAGAAATAGGAGAATATATGTGGAAGGCCAGGAATGGAATAGTATATTGGGCCAGCCAGGAATGGAAGAACATATGGGTCCAGCCAGGAATGGAAGAACATATGGATCCAGTCAGGAATGGGAGAAAATATGGGTCCAGGCAGGAATGGGAGAAAATATAGGTGAAGCTAGGAATGGGAGAAAATATAGGTCCAGCCAGGAATCAGAGAAAATATGGGGCCAGCCAGGTATGGGAGAAAATATGGGGCCAGTCAGGAATGGAAGAACATATTGGGCCAGCCAGGAATGGGAGAGCATATTGGGCCAGCCAGGAATGGAAGCGCATATGGGGCCAGTCAGGAATGGGAGAACATATGGGGTCAGCCAGGAATGGAAGACCATATGGGGCCAGCCAGGAATAGGGGAACATATGGGTCCAGCCAGGAATGGAAGAACATATGGCTCCAGCTAGGAATGGGAGAAAATACGGGTCTAGCCAGGAATGGGAGAAAATATAGGTCCAGCCAGGAATGGGAGAAAATATGGGGCCAGCCAGGAATGGGAGACAATATGGGGCCTGCCAGGAATGGGAGAACATGTGGGGCCAGCCAGGAATGGGAGAAAATATAGGTTTGGCCAGAAATGGCGGAACATATGGGACCAGCCAAGAATGGGAGAACATATGGGGCCAGACAACAATGGGAAAATATATGGGGCCAGCCAGGAATGGGAGAAAATATGGGGCCAGACAGAAATGGGAGAACATATGGGGACAGCCAGGAATGGGGGAATACATGTGGCCAGCCAGCAATGGGAGAAAATATGGGGCCAGCCAGGAATTGGAGTACATATTCAGTCAGCCAGGAATGGGAAAACATATGGGACCAGCGAAGAATGGGAGAAAACATGTGGCCAGCCAGCAATGGGAGAAAATATGGGGCCAGCCAGGAATTGGAGTACATATTCAGTCAGCCAGGAATGGGAAAACATATGGGACCAGCGAAGAATGGGAGAAAACATAGGGCCAGCCAGGAAAGGGAAAACAAAAGGAGACATCCAGGAATGGGAAAACATATCGGGCCAGTCAGGAATGGGAGAACATATGGGACCAGCCAGCATTGGGAGAAAATATGGGGCCAGCCAGGATTGGAGTACCTATTCAGTCAGCCAGGAATGGGTAAACATATGGGACCAGCAAAGAATGGGAGAAAACATAGGGCAAGTCAGGAATGGGAAAACAAAAGGAGCCATCCAGGAATGAGAAAACATATGGGGCCAGCCAGGAATGGGGGAAAATATGGTGCCAACCAGGAATGGGGGAACATATGGTGCCAGCCAGGAATGGGAGAGCATATGGGGCCAGCCAGGAATGGGGGAACATATGGGGCCTACCAGGAATGGGGGAACATATGGGGCCAGCCAGGAATGAGGGAACATATGGGGCCTGCCAGGAATGGGGGAAAAGATGGGGCCAGCCAGGAAAGGGAGAACATATGGGGTCAGTCAGAAATGGGAGAGCATCTGGGGCCAGCCAGAAATTGGGAAACAAATGGGGACAGCCAGGAATGGGAAAACATATGGGGCCAGCCAGGAATGGGAGAAAATATGGGGCCAGCCAAGAATGGGAGAACATAAGGGGCCAGCCAAAAATGGGAGAACATATGGGATTAGCCAGGAATGGGAGAGTATATGAGGCAAGCCAGGAATGGGAGAACATATGCGTCCAGCCAGAAATGGGAGAACATATGGGGCCAGTCACGAATCGGAGAACATATGGGGCCAGAAATGGGACACATAGGGTGCAGAATGGAGTACATATGGGAGAAGGTTTTGGGACATTATTATTGTAGGGGCTAATTAAGCGATATTATTACTGCTGTGATTAGTGTTGAGCGATAGTGCTCGATATCTAAAAATATCGTATCGAAATTGTATCGCCGATAGCACTAAATATCGTCGATAATCGATTTCGATAGCGGAAGTCCCATGTAAGTCTATGGGAACAAAATATCGCAACAAAAAAAAACCTTTCTTACGTTGTAAACACAAAATATACACACATAGAATACATATATATATATATACATGTCATTGTGACATATATATACATATATTTATAGTTTATACACTTCTACATAGTAAAATAGACTCTGATTCAATTGCCGGGTAAAGCCGTGACATACCCCATAGAAGTCGACGGGCTCGGTGCCGAGTACCCCCAAAACCTCTGGCTCTGTGCGACTCAACTTGGGCGTCACGAACAGGATTCTGTAGCTCGCTATAAGCGAGTCCTGTGTGCCTGAATTGAACTGGTTTTGTGCTTGAGAATTGCTAAAATCATCAGAGAATGTATTTGCCATTTTTCCGCCATATCTGCGTCACGACGAGGCACTGGTGAAGAAGAAGGGCGTGCTCTTCATGGGTGTACTGTACACTCACTCAGTGACGCGAAAACGATGGCTCTAAATGGTACTGCAATGTAAGATCGTGCCCCACAGCTCTTCAGTTCCGCCTCCTCATCCTCCTCAGTGTGTGGAAACTAACACGAAGGTCCCGCCTCCCTACAAAAGAGGGGCCCTCTCCAGATGCTAATGACACATGTGACTTGGCAGAGATGGCTAATGGACACGAGCAGAAGTGTGAAGGGATGGAGCAGTCAGAGCTCTCCCCCCACGGAAGCGACCCGATCGCCACGGAACCACCGTTGGGCACCCGGTCTGGAAACCCTCCTACGCTGCAAGAAGCGGAGGATACCCTAAGAGGCCTGGCCCGGCACTGGGAGGAGGTCGCCAGGATGGAAGCGAGCTGGCGTGCCCTAAAACTAAACTTGGAGCGGCGCCAATCCCTCTTACCTGAAGTGTCTGTACCGGAAGGTGAGGCACCCGTTCTAGTAGAGGAGTCCTTGCAATGTGATCCGGTTGACGTTGTCGCAGTGGAGGCACCCGTTCCTGCAAAAACCACAGCACCGTCAGCACCCCAGATCCCGCTGTCTGCCCCCGTCGCTGAGACAGAAGAAGCGACACCCGTCCTCATGGAGGAGGCCGCGCAGGCACCAGAGCACTACCTGCCTGTACCGGAGCCCCGACTGTCATCTGATTTAGAGCCGTCTGCTTCCTCCGCAGGGGAGCGCCGCCAGGACTGGGGGGCGACAGGAGAGCTGCCGCAAACCGGACACTGTAAGCTGCAGTGGAGTGGTGGAGACATGGAGCAGCTGGTGGAGGAGAATTTCAACCGGCGTCAGGAGGAAGAGTGGAGACGTTGGGAGCGGGAAGCAGAGCGACAAAGGGAGCAGCGAGAATCCCAAAAACTTTGGCAACGTAACCTGGAGAAGGACCGGGCAGATAAGGACCGGATGAGAAAGGATAAAGGAACCCTGTGTGAGCCGCGGCGTAAGGGTGCAGTATGGAGCTTTAAATTGAAAGGTGGGTGGGGCTTCATCAAGGAGCCTGGACTTTATTTAGAAGTCTTTGTGAACCGGCGGGACGTGGAGGCTCACCTCCCAGAAGGACACCCGGGGAGGGACCTGTTGCCAGGAGACTTGGTGACTTACACCCGACACTGGGGTTACAATGGATGGTACGCCCTAAATGTTACCAGGTGCGACCCCTACTCCCCAGTGTGTCAGGAACCTGTGAGACCCTCGGAGCCTTCAGCCTCCCACATCCAGGCCTCTGCAAAAGTGCCCACGCCGTAAATCTCCCAAGCCTCCCTCAGTGGTCTCCTCAGCAGCCCCAGCTATGGACATGATAAGTATAGCTGGCCCGTACCCGGCGCCTGTTAGGCCCCCTGGGGTTCGTTCAGTCCGGGACATAGGGTTCCAGACCCGGAGGGAGATGAAAGAGGTGGCCACACAGACCCAGATAGCGGGTCACGACTTGACTGTACAGGCCACACGACGTCATCAGGTCCTGGTGGTCCTTGGTGCCTCGGATGTTTGGCAAGCATCAGAAGAGTACCAGGTGGTACCTGGAACACCCCTGCCAAAGAAGTATAAATAACCCGGACAGGGTCCCTGTATGTAAATAGTTAAATTGTTGATAAATAGTTAAATTGTTTATGTACCCGGACGGGTGAATGTTTATAAAAAAGTTTTTTAATTTAATAAAAAAAAACAAAACACAGTTTTCATTACTTTTATTACAGTCTCATCCTGCGACGCCATCGATCTCCTGTAAAAAAATGAAAAAAAAACCAGCAGTATACCACCTGTCCGACGCAGTCCATAGTAACGAGTGTCCCACGACGATCCAGCTCTGCTACATCAGAATCCCGGCGCAGCACAGCTGATTACCTGCTTCCCCGGGGGTGACGTCATCGGACTGGTTTACGGCCGGGATTACCCTGCAGTCACTGCAGTTATCGCGAAAAACTGCATGTGACCGCCAGGGAGAAGATAATGGCGGCCATCAAGCAGTCCAGGAAGTGACCGCCGGAGATCTTCTGCCAGGTAAGTGCCGCTGACTCCTGACAGACCCGACCGACGGACACTCACAGTGACAGTGACAAATCCGATTACGGTATTCGATAAGACGAAAATATCGAAACGAATTATCGAAAGGCCGATAGAGCTAATATCGGCCGATAGCCGATATTTGCATTATCGTATCGCTCAACACTAGCTGTGATGCATTTTATTTTTTAAAATACTGTTTTCAGTGGGGGAGGTGCTGTTACTGTGCAGAGCGACACTGTCACTTTTTTTCTCTATATGGTATAG
>JARQOD010007092.1:0-40328 GCA_033576555.1 Oophaga sylvatica | reverse complement strand
GAAACCAATGTTTGTATACGGATGGAAGGCGTCAACTAATAGATTAGTTTTTTTTCAAATAAAAGGGAGCTGCCCCAAATTTCCACAAAATAAAAAAAAAAAGCGTGTTGACACGTGCAGATGCCTACAAACGCGGTGGTGAGAGAAACTGCAGGGCAGCACTCCAAAACCACCTTGCACGAGCTGTTAAAAAAACACTGGCAAAAGGAAGTTTACACAGCGGTTGGTAAACTACCCTGCTAAAGCACAGTACACAAAAATCGCAATTTTAAAAATGTCCTCAAAGCAGCAAACAGGTTCTGCCCCTACTGAGTTCACGCCGTGAGCTAAAATGGGGCGGGCCTTTATAGTGCATTCGACTTTTTTGCACCCAATCCAGCCCATGCCTTGTTAAGATGACCGCAGCATTACAGGTGTCCCCACACTTCTAAGTTTCCTCATTGGCTGACTAAAAACTTGCCTCTCTGTCATGGGTGTATCCCCACTGGATCGTGCGTTTTACACACTCTGACTTCTCACGTGAGTGCTGTTTCTTTGTGTTTGGTAAGAGGGGTTAATTTTACTATCTTTTCTAAGCTAGGTCCGCCTCGCCGGCTGCTTTTGTTTGTTCTAATTAGTTCCTTATTACCCTGCCAGTTGTTGTTTGATGCGGTGGGGAAAAAATTTATGTTGTTTACAGATGGATCGGTTTGGAATATTTAGCTAAAAAGTCCTTTTTTGTTTTTATCTTTTGTTATGTTTATTTCCCGAGGCTTAGGGTTCCTATGTGTGTGAGTGTTGTATGTAAAACTTTATTTACTTTTTTCTTGTCTTTTTTGTTTCTTTCTGTTCATTAACCGTTACCTGTTCATTCCCCTTTTGGGGTAAACGGGTCCTTCTTAGGATAGTTACATTGGGAAGGGATTGATAGGGGGACGGGTTTCGCGGTGGCCTGGACCTCTGTACCTTTACGTTCCCAGGTAGGGGGTTTGTTGGACCCAGTTTGGGGCAGCATAGACCCCCGGGCCCCTCTAGCCGGACAGCGTATTAAAGGATTTCGTATTGACCCATGGACTTTCGTCAGGAAATTCTAGTTATCATATATTATGCGCATGTTATATTGTATGTTCCCCTTTTTGATATAGATTACTGTCATCACATAATATATATCTGCTATACAGCGTGACACTCTCAAAGAATTAGGGAACTTCGATTCCGGTTACGATATTGGAAAAATATCGGAACTAAGTATCGGAATTCCGATACAGCGAATATCGGCCGATTACCCGATACTTGCTGTATCGGAATGCTCAACACTAATTATGACTTTTATGGAGGGCCGAAACCAATAGCTTGAAATTAATTCTACTCAAATTAATTTACTAATAGTAATTGTATCACTTAATAATGGCAGATTATGTATGCTGGCATCCTCTATGATCTTTGAACCCAAGTACAGCCTTTCTGTACAGTCATGGACAAAAGTTTTGATGAATGACACAAATATTAATTTTTACAATGTCTACTGCTTCACTTTTTCTATGAATATTTGCATATACTCCGAATGTTATAAGGAGTGATCAGCTTAACAGCAATTACTTGCAAAGTCAATATTTGGCTAGAAAATGAACTTTATCCCCAAAACCATTTCTACATAATTGCAGCCTGCCTTAAAGGACCAGCTAACCACTTTTCAGTGTTTGCTCCATTAACACAGGTGTGGGTGTTGATGAGGACATGGCTGGAGATCAATCTGTCATGATTAAGTAAGAATGACACACTGGACACTTTAAAAGGAGGCTGGTGTTGGCATCATTGTTTCTCTTCTGTTAACTGGTTATCTCTTAAAGAAACACAGCAGTCATCATTGCAATGCACAAAAATGGCCTAACAGGGAAGAGTATCGCAGTGAAAGATTGCACCTCAGTCAACAATCTATCGCATCATCAGAATTCAGGAGAGAGGTTTCCATTGTTGCCAAAAAGGCTCCAGGGCGCCCAAGAAGACCAGCAAGCGCCAGGACCGTCTCTTAAAAGTGTTTCAGCTGGGGATCGGGCTACCAGCAGTGCAGAGCTTGCTCAGGAATGGCAGCAGGCAGGTGTGAGTGCATCTGCACGCATGTGAGGCGGAGACTCTTGGAGCAGGCCTGGTCTCAAGCAGCAAAGAAGCCACTTCTCTCCAGAAAAAAACATCATGGACAGACTGATATTCTGCAAAAGGTACGGCAGTGGACTGCTGAGGACTGGGGTTAAGTTATTTTCTCTGATGAATCCCCTTTTCGACTGTTTGGAACATCAGGAAAAACGCCTCATTCGGAGAAGACAAGGTGAGCGTACCACAGTTTGTCTCATGCCAACTGTTAAGTATCCTGAAAACCATTCATGTGTGGGGTTGCTTCTCAGCCAAGGGAATCGGCTCTCTCACAGTCTTGCCTAAAAACACAGCCATGAATAAAGAATGGTACCAGAATGTCCTCCATGAGCAACTTCTCCCAACCCTACAAGAGCAGTTTGGCGATCAACAAATATATTGCATGAGGCTCCTCACAGCCTCCCCATATACTACATGAGGCCACACAGCCTTCTCTTATACTGCATGAGGCCCCCACAGCCTCCCATTACAGCATGAGCCTCACAAGCCCCCTATATCTATTATCCAGCATGGCCTCACACAGCTCCCCTATACTGCATGAGCCCCACGTCTCCCATATACTGCATGAGGCCCCACAGTCTTCCCATATACTGCATGAGGTCCACACAGCCTCCCCATATACTGCATGAGCCCCACAGTCTCCCCATTATACTGCATGAGCCCCCAGTCTTCTATATACTGCATGAGGCTCCACAAGCCTCCCCCATATACTGCATGAGGCCCCACACAGCCTTCCCATTTTTATTGCATGAGGCCCACACAGCCTCCCCTTATTGCATTGAGCCCCAAAGTTTCCCCATTTATGCATGAGCCCACAGTCTTTCATATACTGCAGAGGCTCCACACAGCCTCCCCATATATATTGCTGAGCCCCAACAGCCTCCCCATATACTGCATGAGCCCCAAAGTTTCCCCATATACTGCATGAGGCCCACACAGCCTCCCCATATACTGCATGAGCCCATAAGCCTCCCTATATACAAACATGAGCCCCACACAGCCTTCCTATATAAATATGAGCCCACACAAGCCTCCCCAATATACAGCATGAGGCTCACACAAGCCTCCCTATATTACTACATGAGCCACACAGTTTCATATTACAGCATGAGCCTCACAGCCTCCTATATTACAGCATGAGCCCAGCACAGCCTCATATACGCATGAGCCTCACAGCCTCCCCATATACTGCATGAGCCCCACAATTCCCCTTTACTGATGAGCCCCACCGTTTCCCCATATCGCATGAGCCCCACGTTTCCATATGTGCATGAGGCCCCACCAGCCTCCCTATATACTGTTGAGGCCAATTAGACCCCCCATGTCCTGCCGAGCCCCCAGTCTCCCTTACTGTGGGCCCAAATCCTCTCCATTTAGCATAGGCCTCCAGCCTCCTTTTACTCTGAGGCCAACACGCCTCCTTTTATACCAGCTGAGCCCCTAAGCCTCCCTAAACTGCTTGACCCCACACAGCCTCCTATATATTGCTTAGGCCCCCATGAATCCCTATATATGTGAGGCCATCACCCTCCCTATAAAAAGCGGAGCCCACACACAGCTCTTATAACACTGCACACGCCCCACACGTCCTTTTAATGCATGAGACCCCCCGCCTCCCAATTTATTTGCATGAGCCACACACGCCTTCTTTTTATACTGCATGAGCCCCACACAGCCCCTATTACGCTGAGCCCCAACACCCCTCCCTTATACTGCATGGCCCACCAGCTCCTTATATATACTGCTGATCCCCCACAGCCCCTTATAACTGCGAGCCCCCCCCAAACTCCCTATATATACTGCATGAGCCCCACCAGCCTCCTATTACTGGAGCCCCATACAGCCTCCCTTTATATCTGAATGAGCCCCACACAGCTCCCTATATACTGCATGAGCCCCACACAGCCTCCTTTTTTACTGAGGAGCCCCACAGCCTCCCTATTACTGCATGGCCCCACAAGCCTTTTATCACAGCTGAGCCCACACGCCTCTTATAATACTGATGAGCCCCCAACAGCCTCCCTATATTGCATGGCCCCAAACGCCTCCCTGTATACACTGCATGAGCCCCACCCGCCTCCCCTTATACCGATGAGCCCAATAGCCCCCTTAAACTGCTGAGCCAAACCAGCCTCTTATATATACTGCTGACCCCGAACACAGCCTCCCTTATACGATGAGCCCCACACAGCCTCCTATATACTGATGAGCCCCACACAGCCTCCCCGTTATACTGAATGGCCACACACAGCCTCCAGTCCCTATGTTTGCTGAGCGAACACAGCCCCTTTAATAGTGATGAGCCCCAAACAGCCTCTTTATACACTCATGGCCCCACAAGCCTCCCTGTATATACTGCATGAGCCCCACACGCCTCCCTTGTTATTTTTTTGGTTGCGGGAGAATAAGCAAATCGGGCAAACCCCAGAGAGGCTGGAACCTACGGATTGAGTAACCGAACAAAACACACAATCAGGTAGCCGTTGGAGCGTTCTGTTGATCCTAGACGCCTCGTCACCCTGAGAGATAACTACACCTAAAGGCAGAAAGTGAAAGTATCTGCCCCAGAGCAGATCCCCAAAGAAAATAGGAAGCCCCAAACAAAGTTGGCGGTTGCGGAAGAAGCAGGAAACAGACAGAAAATTGAAGAGAACGTGGGGCCCATCTGTCTAGACAGAAAAGTACGGAAAGGATACTCACTGCAATCCAAAAAAACCCTAAAAAATACTAACTCTTTGATTGCAAAAACACTGAGTCACCGTCTTACCACCTAAATCAGTTCTTGGTTTTTAAAAAAAACTAAGCCGCAGCCATGAAAAAAAAGAAAAAAGCAAATGAACAAACAACAGTGGCTCCAGATAAACTGAGGGAGCACAAGCCCCCAGAAAGGGGGACGGCTGTCCTCCACGAAGTGCGGGAAAACAATGCAAAAAGCAAGCACAAAAATAAAAGAGAAAATATCTTATCTTATAGCAGAGAGCAGGCAAGATCAGCAAACTTCCAAATGAACAGGAACCACAATTGAGACAAAAAAAATTGACACCGGAACCATATGGGAGGGAACCTCCTTATATCAGCCGTGTGGATCCCAGTTGCCATTCCTCGCTGAAAGGTTCTTATGTCTGTGACCACCAGAGGGAGCCTTGCTCAAAAACCATTTGCACATTCTAACAGTACCCCCCTTGGGGGGGTAACCGAACCCCATTGGCAAAACCCGGTCGTCAGGGAGCTCGGTTGATAGGCCGGTTCAGTTCCTAGCAGGATGTCCCGAAGCAAGCACCCAAAGGAATTTTCCTCTGATCATAACCTTCCACTTAACCAAATTATGGAGTGTTATGATTTGGTTGAGGAGGCAGGCAAAAAAGGCAATACACCGAGGGTTGGAATCTACGGATTGCGTACCTGATAACCACCACAACTAAGGCAGCGTGGAGGTACTAGTTGGTCCTAGAGCCTCGGCACAGCCTGAGAAGCTAACTACACTAAAGATAAAAGGGAAAACTATCTCCGGAGCAGATCCCCAAAAGAACATAGGAAAGCCCCAAAATGTAATGGGGTTAGACAAGAGGAAATACAGACACAAGAAAATAGTATGAGCAAAGTTGGGGCCAATCTTCTAGAAAGAAAAAGGTAGGAAGGCACTCATTGCAACAAAAAACCTAAAAAAATCCAACTCCTAATTGCAAAACACCTGAGATCACCGACCTTTACCACCTAAATTAGTTCTCTGGTGTAAAAAAAATAAGCAGCAGCCACTGAAAAACTGGAAAAGGCAAATGAACAAATAACGTGGCTAGTAAATGAGAGGGCTCAAGCCCCCGGAGGGGACCTGGCTGCCTCCACAGAATGCAGGACAAATACAAAAGCAAAGCACAAAAATAAAAGCAGAAAATATCTTATCTGTTAGCGAAGATGAGGCAAGCACAGCAAGCTTAAGTGAACTGGAACCAAAAGTTGGACAAGAACAATTGAACCGGCAAACCGGTGGGAGGGAAACCTCCCTTATTAAGACAGTCGTAAACACCTGATTGCCCCAAATTTTTCACAATCTCATGAATAGTTCAGCACGTCTGCAACCCCAGAGGGGCTTCCGCTCAGAACCCTCCCCAACCCCCTCCAAACAGGAGTTTCTGTCTAAAAAAAAACGGGAATCCAATATTTTCTCAACCCACCTCCGATTGCCCTCAACCAAAAAAAGGGGGAGGGGCGCAGCCATTAACCATGGCTCGAAAACCTTTCAATAAGGATTGTGGAGCACGTTTTTGGTCTTAAAGCCCTGGAAAAAGAAAAAGGGAAGGAAAAGGATTAAGAATTATTATTTAAAGGTCCAATGAACCTAGGCTTAAATTTGAAAAATGAACCCTCAGGGTTTTCTTGGGACAACCAAACCAAGTCCCCCACTTTAAACCGAGGCCATCAGTCCTATGCCGGTTGGCAAACCGTTGGGCCTTTCCTGAGAGAGAGACAACTCTCCCCACCTGGTCCCAAATCTGCGCATTCGCTCCCAAAAGAGTCTACACCGGACGACGAGCCTCCGCCCTGTCCCGAAGAAAATCGAGGGGAAACCCAAAATTGCAGAAAAATTGGAGACTCAAGGTGGCAGAGTGCCTTTATTAAGAGCAAACTCAGCCAAAGGCAAAAAGAGACCCAGTCATCTTGTCAGCAGAAATAAAATCTCAAATAAATTCAAGGTCTGGTTTGTTCTCTCGGTTTGTCCATTGGTCTGAGGATGAAAAGCAGAGGGAAAAATAATTGAACACCAAGTTTAGAACAAAATGTCCTCCAAAATCTGGAAACAAACTTGGACTCCTCTGTCAGAACACATGTTCTCGGAATGCCATGTAACCGAACCACGTGCTGAAGGAACAAAGGCACCTATTCGGAGGAGGAAGGTAACTTAGGTAATGGCACAAGAGTATCATCTTGGAAAACCTATCACAGATTACCCAATAACGGGCATTCTCTGAGAAAAGGGAGGTCGGAAATAAAATCCATAGAGATATGGGTCCATGGCCTCTTGGGCACAGGTAATGGCATTAACAAACCACTAGAGCGAGAGCAAGGCTTGGAGCGAGAGCAAGTCCCACAGGATGCACAAATTCCCTGACGTCACAAGACAAAGTAGGCCACCAAATGAATGACTCCCCAAGTCTCTGGTACCAAAAATCCCGGGATGACCAGCCAACGCAGAACAATGAATCTCAGACATCACACTCTTCTTCCACTGGTCTGGGACAAACAATTTCCCAATAGGGCAGCGCTCAGGTTTTGTCATGGGTGCATCGCCACGAAGAATCGTCGCGATTGCACATTCTGACTTCTCACAGCTGAGCTTCTGTTTCTTTGTTTTTTGGTAATGTGAGAGTTAATTTTTCCTAGCTCTTTGCTAAGGCTAGGTGCAGCCTCGCCCGGCTGCTTTGATTATGTTCTAATTAGTTTCCTTTATTTTTCTGCCAGTCTGGGTGTTAGACGCCGGTGAAAGCATTCATGTAGTTCAGCAGACTGGATCGGTTCTGAGAATATTTAAGCTAAGAGTTCATTAGTTGTTTTTACTCTTATAGCTTATAGATTATCTCTGAGACCTTAGGTGTTCCTACTGTGTGTGAGTGTTGTATGTAAGACTTTATTTACTTTATTCCTTCTCTTTCTTGTATGTCTTTCTGTTCATTATCCGTTACCTGTTCATTCCCTTTGGTGGTATTCAGGGTCCTTCTTAGGACTAGAATACAGTTGGCAGGGATTGATAGGAGACAGGGTTTACGCTGGTGGCCTGGACCTCTGTACCTTTAAACAGTACTCCAGGTTGAGGGATTAGTTAGGACCCCAGTTCAGGGTCAGCTTAGACCCGGTCACCCTCTAGCCGGAGACAGCGTATAACGGATTCCGTTTTGACCCACTGGACATTCTGTCAGGTAAATCCATGTTATAATATATCTATGCGCATGTTATATTAGTGTGTTGCCCTTTTGATATAGATTACTGACATCTCATATATATATCTGCTATACAGCGTGACATTTTCACCGGCCCATAACTAAAGATTCTCCCCAGCTGTCATGGATCCAGTAGCCAGCTGGCCGACAGTTGCAGGGGTTGTCCATGGAATTTTGCAGACATTAAGTCCAAGGTTTTGTCCCTCCCGAGCAACACAGATCTGAACCTAAGGTTGCTCTCCCGGACAGGTTCACTGGTGGGCGGGACAAATTTTTTTACTTTCCGGGAGGCATGTATAATTGTACTTTCGGCTGCGGCCTCGGTCATCTGGGAGTGAGAGCAGAGGGGGGAATTTGTTATCTCGCTCTTACAAGGGGACCCTCAATTTGGGCGTTCTCTATTCCTCCAGGCTCCCCAGATCTCCAGTCAGTGGATCGATTTTTTACTGCCCTGGGTCTGGTATATGATGATCCGGATCGAGTTTCCCTTGCTGAAACAAAGTTACATAAAATACGGCAAGGAAATCGTCCAGCGGAGGAATATTCTTCTGAGTTCCGTAGATGGGCAAACTGATTACTCAGTGGAATGACCCAGCTCTTAGGAGCCAGTTTTGTCAAGGGTTGTCTGACAAATTAAAAGATGTGTTGGCTCAGTATGATTCTCCTCCATCAATGGAGGCTGCTATGGCCCTCGCTATTCGCATTGATAGACGACTTCGGGGAAGACGCGAGGTAACTCCGCCCCCCATGATGACTCCACCTACTACTAAAGTCCCTTATACTGAGGTTCCCTGGGTCTGTTCTGAGGAACCCATGCAGTTGGGAGGGACATCATTTTGTAGAGGGAATCGGCGGTGCGCCGCAAGACTAGAAGGTGTTTCTTTTGCGGGAGAGAGGGACATTTTGTTGGGGGTTGTCCATCCCGGACCTCTTTGACCCAAGGAGTTAACCTGGGAGTCTGTATTTCGTCCCCAAATCCCTCTCAGTTTATCGTGCCTGCGGAGGTGGTGATTGGTACTAGAACTGAGAGGATTTCTGTTTTTCTTGATAGTGGGTCCGGGGCTAATCTTGTGGACTCTCGGTTTGCCCAGGTGCATGGTATGCAACTGAGTGTATTGGCCAAACCGGTCCCTATACTCTCTATTGATTCTAGACCTCTTGGTCAAGGTAGCTTGGTTCAAGCTGTTCATAACATAGATCTTCGAGTAGGGGCAATACATAAAGAGCAATTGTCTTGTTATGTGTTGGTAGGGTCTACCTACTCCTATTGTGTTGGGACTTCCTTGGTTGGCTAAACATAACCAGTGATTGATTGGCAATCCAGAAAGATAAGCCAGTGGGGGTGAATTTTGCAAGGATAACTGCATGGCACGGTCATCGGTGCGGTTGTGCCTAGGACTTTGCCTCCTTTTCTGGAGGACTTTGGGGAGATGTTCTCAGAGGAGGGGTGTAAAGAGTTACCTCCTCATCGCGCATATGACTGCTCAATAAAATTGCTTCCTGATGCCTTATCTCGTACTTTCCCAGGGACCGGGAGGATGGATGATCCGGTTCCTATTCCTCAGGAGGGAGTTGTAGTGTCAGCTGTATGCTCTGAGCTTGAGGGGGAGGTATTGGGGGCTCAGGTGGAAGCCCTGTGGGACTTCCAGGGAGACTGATAGTTCCAGATCAGTTTAAAACTGAAGGTTTACGGAGAACCGTTACAAACGGAGGGCTGATAGGGGGAGAGTTTCTGGTCGAGATCTGAAGGTGAATGATCTGGTGTGGTTGTCTACCAGGAATATTAAACTTAAAGTTCCCTCCTGGAGGTTGGGTCCCAGATTCATCGGGCGTACAGGATCAGTTCCATAATTAATCCTGTGGATTTCGTCTGGACCTCCTCCTACGTTTTAAAATTCATAATGTGTTTCACAAGTCATTACTTAAAAAGTATGTGGCACCAGTCATACCGTCACCTCTACCTCCTCCTTCAGTGGTGGTCAATGATAACGTGGACGGACCTTTCACACAACTCACCCGGACAGACCTGGTCATGAGGGTCCGGAGGCCCTCGTAGAAGGGGGGGTACTGTCATGGGTGCATCGCCACGAAGATCGTCGCGATTGCACATTCTGACTTCTCACAGCTGAGCTTCTGTTTCTTTGTTTTTTGGTAATGTGAGAGTTAATTTTTCCTAGCTCTTTGCTAAGGCTAGGTGCAGCCTCGCCCGGCTGCTTTTGATTATGTTCTAATTAGTTTCCTTTATATTTCTGCCAGTCTGGGTGTTAGACGCGGTTGAAAGCATTCATGTAGTTCAGCAGACTGGATCGGTTCTGAGAATATTTAAGCTAAGAGTTCATTAGTTGTTTTTACTCTTATAGCTTATAGATTATCTCTGAGACCTTAGGTGTTCTACTGTGTGTGAGTGTTGTATGTAAGACTTTATTTACTTTATTCCTTCTCTTTCTTGTATGTCTTTCTGTTCATTATCCGTTACCTGTTCATTCCCTTTGGTGGTATTCAGGGTCCTTCTTAGGACTAGAATACAGTTGGCAGGGATTGATAGGAGACAGGGTTTACGCTGGTGGCCTGGACCTCTGTACCTTTAACAGTACCTCCAGGTTGAGGGATTAGTTAGGCCCCAGTTCAGGGTCAGCTTAGACCCCGGTCACCCTCTAGCCGGAGACAGCGTATAACAGATTCCGTTTTGACCCACTGGACATTCTGTCAGGTAAATCCATGTTATAATATATCTATGCGCATGTTATATAGTGTGTTGCCCTTTTTGATATAGATTACTGACATCTCATATATATATCTGCTATACAGCGTGACAGGTTTATCCTCCTGACACCCTTCCAGAGCCAGTCTCAAATTGGGCGAGATGGCGGAAGAAACTACACCCTCTTTCAAAATAACAGCAGGATCAGATAACTCAGGAGAGTCCGCAAAGAAACTCCTCGAGAGGGCATCCGCCTTAACATTCTTAGTGCCAGGAAGAAAAGAAACCACAAAATTAAAACGTGTGAAAAACAAGGCCCACATGTCCTGTCTAGGATTAAGTCATTTGGCTGATTCGAGATAAACCAGATTCTTATGTCCATGAGGACCACCACCTGATGTTTGGCTCCTTCCAGCCAATGTCTCCACTCTTCAAAGGCCCACTTCATGGCCAATAACTCCCAATTACCCACGTCATAATTACGTTCAGTTGGAGAAATTTTGAGAGAGAAAAAGGCACAAGGGTTACTCTTAGAGGTCTCTGGATCTCTTTGGGACAAAGCGGCACCTGCCTCAATTTCAGAGGCATCAACCTCCACCTGAAACGGTAGAGAAACATCAGGCTGCCGTAGAACAGGAGCAGAAGTGAATCTCTGCTTAAGTTCCTGAAACGCAGAGACTGCCTCAGGAGGCCAATTCACCACATCAGAATCCTTTTTGGTCAAATCAGTCAATGGTTTAACAATACTGAGAAATTACCAATAAATTTACGATAAAATTGGCAAAACCCAAAAATCTCTGAAGAGCCTTTAATGAAGTGGGTTGGACCCAATCACAGATGGCCTGAACCTTGACCGGGTCCATTTCAATAACAGACGGAGACAAAATGAATCCCAGAAATGAGACCTTCTGTACGCCAAAAAGACACTTGATCCCTTCACTTACAGTGCATTCTCTCTCAAAATCTGGAACACAGTCCGAACATGTTTCACATGAGAGTCCCAGTCATTGGAAAAAATCAAGATATCATCCAAATAAACAATCAGAAATGTATCCACAAAATCCCCGAAAATATCATTCATGAAGGATTGGAAGACGGAAGGAGCATTAGTGAGCCCAAAGGGCATCACTAGGTACTCAAAATACCCCTCTGGGGTATTAAACGCCATCTTCCATTCATCCCCGTGCTTAATGCGAATAAGATTATACGCCCCCTGAGGTCAAGCTTGGTAAACCAACTAGCACTTTTCACCCTGGAAAACAGGTCAGAAATCAAGGGTAACGGATATTGATACTTCACAGTGATCTTATTCAAGAGACGATAATCAATACACGGCCTCAATGAACCATCCTTTTTGGCCACAAAGAAAAAACCGCCACCCAAGGGTGAAGAGGATTGTCTGATATGACCCTTCTCCAATGACTTCTTGATATAAGATCGCATAGCATCGTGTTCAGGTACAGACAAGTTAAAAAGGCGACCTTTAGGAAATTTACCACCAGGCACTAATTCAATAGCGCAATTATAGCTCCTGTGAGGGGGCAAGGATGCAGATTTACTTTCACTAAATACATCCGAAAATTCAGTCAAAAAGTCAGGAACATCCTGAGACTGGGGAGAGGCAGAAAAAACAGGTGTGTCGGCATTAACACATTGGCAGCCCCAACTGGTCACTGACACAGATTTCCAATCCAAAACAGGATTATGAGACTGTAACCAAGGGAAACCTAGTACAATAATGTCATGCAGATTATACAGCACCGGAAATTTGCAACTCTCCTGATGATCTGGTTCAACCCTCATTATCACCTGAGTAGAAAACTGGGGTTTATTCTCCGCCAAAGGGGTAAAATCAATGCCCAGTAGGGGAATAGACTTCCGCAGGGGTATCATGGGAAACCCACAACGTTTGGCAAAGTCAAAATCCATCAGGTTAATAGCTGCTCCTGAATCAACAAGAGCCTGAGCAGAAAATGTGGACAGGGAGCAAATCAGGGTAACAGTCAACAGAAATTTAGTCTGAACACTACCCAAGAAAACTGAGCGTGCAAAACGTCTTCCCCGCTTAAGGCAGACTGAAATAGCATGAGAGGCGTCACCACAGTAGTAACATAACCCATTGCGCTTTCGAAACTCAAGACGCTGTGCCCCATAAGTCACTCTATCACACTGCATGGGCTCAGAAGCTGGCTCACAAGGCAACACTATCTCACGCATACCTCTTCGCTCACGCAATTGTCTGTCAATTTGAATAGCCAATGACATAGAATCATTGAGACCAGAGGGGACAGGGAATCCCACCATAACATCCTTTACATTCTCTGACAGCCCCTTCTGAAAAAGGGCTGCCAAAGCATCATCATTCCATTTGGTCAGGACTGCCCACTTTCGGAATTTCTGACAGTACAACTCAGCGTCTTCAAGACCCTGATTTAATGCCAACAAGGTTTTTTCAGCTTGATCAGTGACATTAGGTTCATCGTACAATAACCCCAGAGCCAGAAAAAATACATCAATATCATTCAAAACAGGATCCCCAGGTGTCAGGGAAAAAGCCCAATCCTGAGGGTCGCCGCGCAGGAGAGAGATGACAATTTGAACCTGCTGTGCTGCGTTCGCTGAGGACTTAGGCTTTAAGGCAAAAAACAACTTACAGTTATTTTTGAAATTCAGAAGTTGAGCCCGATCCCCCAAAAACAAATCTGGCATGGGAATCCTAGGTTCCACAACCGGCAACCCAGCAAGATAGGTAGCAATACTCCGAACCTCAGTGGCAAGCTGATCCACACGGCCAGACAACTGTGCAAGCTCCATTGAGAGAAAAAAAAATCATCCTCAGCACCCAGAGAAAAAGAGGGAAAAAAAAATGCAACAAATGGAAAAAAAATCTCTTACAACTCTGACAACTTTTTTTTTTTTCACACTATTTTTCCTTTCTGTGAGTACCATATAATTTTCAGTTTCAGTGATACTGTTATGTTTTGGTAGCTGAGGAGAATAAGCAAAAACGGCAATACACCAGAGAGGCTGGAACCTATTGGATTGCAGTAACCTGAACTAACCACACAACTAGAGGTAGCCGTGGAGCGTTCCTATGTTGATCCTAGATGCCTCGTCACAGCCTGAGAGATAACTACACCTAAAGGCAGAAAGATGAAAGCTATCTGCCCCAGAGCAGATCCCCAAAGAAAATAGGAAGCCCCCATACAAGTAATGGCGGTTAGACAAGAAGAAGCACGGACACAGACAGAAAATAGAATGAGCAAACGCTGGGGCCCAATCTGTCTAGACAGAAAAGTACAGGAAAGGATACTCACAGGGAGGTCGGAAATAAAATCCATAGAGATAGGGTCCATGGCCTCTTGGGCACAGGTAATGGCATTAACAAACCACTAGAGCGAGAGCAAGGCTTGGAGCGAGAGCAAGTCCCACAGGACTGCACAAATTCCCTGACGTCACAAGACAAAGTAGGCCACCAAAATGAATGACTCACCAAGTCTCTGGTACCAAAAATCCCGGGATGACCAGCCAACGCAGAACAATGAATCTCAGACTCACACACTCTTCTTCCACTGGTCTGGGACAAACAATTTCCCAATAGGGCAGCGCTCAGGTTTATCCTCCTGACACCCTTCCAGAGCCAGTCTCAAATTGGGCGAGATGGCGGAAAGAACTACACCCTCTTTCAAAATAACAGCAGGATCAGATAACTCAGGAGAGTCCGCAAAGAAACTCCTCGAGAGGGCATCCGCCTTAACATTCTTAGTGCCAGGAAGAAAAGAAACCACAAAATTAAAACGTGTGAAAAACAAGGCCCACCTGGCCTGTCTAGGATTAAGTCATTTGGCTGATTCGAGATAAACCAGATTCTTATGGTCCATGAGGACCACCACCTGATGTTTGGCTCCTTCCAGCCAATGTCTCCACTCTTCAAAGGCCCACTTCATGGCCAATAACTCCCAATTACCCACGTCATAATTACGTTCAGTTGGAGAAATTTTTCGAGAGAAAAAGGCACAAGGGTTACTCTTGCAATCCAAAAAAAAACAATAAAAAATACCAACTCTTCTGATTGCAAAAACACCTGTGATCACACGATCTCTACCACCTAAATCAGTTCTCTGGTGTAACAAAACTAAGCCGCAGCCACTGAAAAAACAGGAAAAAGCAAATGAACAAACAACAGTGGCTCCAGATAAACTGAGGGGAGCACAAGCCCCCGGAGGGGACCTGGCTGACCTCCACAGAAGTTCAGGGAACAATGCAAAAAGCAAGCACAAAAATAAAAGCAGAAAATATCTTATCTGATAGCAGAAGATGCAGGCAAGACTCAGCAAACTTCCAAATGAACCAGGAACCACAATTGAGACAAGAACAATTGATCACCGGCAACCATCATGGGAGGGAACCTCCCTTATATCAGACCAGTCCGTGATTCCAGATTGCCATTCCTCGCTGAAAGGTTCAGTACTGTCTGTAACCACCAGAGGGATCCTCTGCTCAGAAACCATCTCTAGCACATTCATAACAGTACCCCCCCCTTGAGGAGGGGTCACCGAACCCTCACTTGTGCAACCAGGTCGATCAGGATGAGCTCGGTGATAGGCACGGATCAGTCTCCTAGCATGGATGTCCGAAGCAAGCACCCAAGAATTGTCCTCCTGATCATAACCTCTCCACTTAACCAAATACTGGAGTTTCTGTCTAGAAAAACGATAATCCAATATTTTCTCAACCACATACTCCAGATTGCCCTCAACCAAAACAGGGTTAGGAGGTGCAGCCATATTAGTTTTGTACATCGAGAGACTGAAATTCTTGCTCATTCTTCCTTGGCGAACATCTCGAGCTCAGTGAGGTTGGATGGAGATCGTTTGTGAATAGCAGTTTTCAGCTCTTTCCACAGATTCTCTATTGGATTCAGGTCTGGACTTTGACTTGGCCATTCTAACACCTGGATACGTTTATTTGTGAACCATTCCATTGTAGATTTTGCTTTATGTGTGGGATCATTGTGTTGTTGGAAGACAAATCTACGTCCCAGTCTCAGGTCTTTTGCAGACTCCAACCGGTTTTCTTCAAGAATGGTCCTGTATTTGACTCCATCCATCTTCCCATCAATTTTAACCATCTTCCCTGTCCCTGATGAAGAAAAGCAGACCCAAACCTTGATGCTTGCACCACCATGTTTGACAGTGGGGATGGTGTGTTCAGGGTGATGAGCTGTGTTGCCTTTACGCCGAACATATCGTTTGGCATTGTTGCCAATAAGTTCGATTTTTGTTTAATCTGACCAGAGCACCTTGTTCCACATGTTTTGTGTGTTTCCGAGGTGGCTTGTTGCAAACTTTAAACAACACTTTTTATGGATATCTTTGAGAAATGACTTTCTTCTTGCCACTCTTCCATAAAGGCCAGATTAGTGCAATGTACGACTGATTGTTGTCCTATGGACAGACTGTCCCACCTCAGCTGTAGATCTCTGCAGTTCATCCAGAGTGATCATGGGCCTCTTGGCTGCATCTCTGATCAGTCTTCTCCTTGTTTGAGATGAAAGTTTAAGTTTAGAGGGACGGCCGGGTCTTGGTAGATTTGCAGTGGTATGATATTCCTTCCATTTCATTATGATCTCTTGCAAGTGCTCCTTGGGATGTTTAAAGTTTTGGAAATCATTTTGTATCCAAATCCAGCTTTAAACTTCTCCACAACATTATCATGGACCTGCCTGTTGGGTTCCTTGGTCTTCATGATGCTCTCAGTGCTTCAAACAGAACCCTGAGACTGTCACAGAGCAGGTGCATTTATACGGAGACTTGATTACACACAGGTGGATTATATTTATCATAATTAGTCATTTAGGACAACATTGGATCATTCAGAGATCCACAATGAACTTCTGGAGTGAGTTTGCTGCACTGAAAGTAAAGGGGCCGAATAATATTGCACACCCCACTTTTCAGTTTTTGTATTCCCACAAAAATTTAAATTAACCAATAAATTTCGTTCAACTTCACAATTGTGTCCCACTTGTTGATTTTTCACCAAAAATTTACATTTGGTATCTTTATGTTTGAAACATGATATGTGGGAAAAGGTTGAAAAGTTCCAGGGAGCCGAATACTTTCACAAGGCACTGTAGGTATAGTCCAGGAGGAACGGACAGTAATAATAATAATAATCTTTATTTTTATATAGCGCTAACAGATTCCACAGCGCTTTACAGTTTTGCCACATTATCGTCGCTGTCCCCGATGGGGCTCACAATCTTGATTCCCTATCAGTATGTTTTTGGAGTGTGGGAGGAAACCGGAGTACCAGGAGGAAACCCACGCAAACACGGGGAGAACATACAAACTCCTTGCAGATGTTGTCCTAGGTGGGATTCGAACCCAGGACTCCAGCGCTGCAAGGCTGTAGTGCTATCCACTAAGCCACCGTGCTGCCCTGCAGTAATGCTAGAAACGCACTGTGTTAAGGAAACAAACACTGTTGAGGGTTTAAGGAAGCAAGAAGTGTTGTGCCAGATACTGCATGTTACAATCTGATGCACTTAAATTATCCAGTAAACTGTTGCTGATTAACACAAACTGTGTGTCTCTTGGGTTATATGCGGTGTCTCCGGAAGATGAAACCGGAGACAGTGGAGGTCTGTGGCCTACACGTGAGTGTGATGCACCCCACACTGGGCAGTACATTGGGTCTGGGACACGATTTTCTTGTAACATGCAGGGGTAATGTGGAGTAGCAACTTGGTCACATCTACCGCTTGTGGTCACTTGACACTATGGCATTGTATAGTGAGTTTTATACAATTTCCACTATTTTATCAATGCGTAGGGCAACAGTTACCCAGTTATAAAATGATTTTGGTATTATTGCCTCTAATGAGAAACAGGCATAGTGACTTGTAGGTATCTGGAGCTGGAAATTTCTTAGAACTTAAGAAGATGGGAACCTTCCAAGTAAAAATAGAAGCAACTGAGAAACAATGCAGCTCTCCACGCATATGGTGTCAGCTTGAAAGGTCTCCCAGTGAGCTTCCTTCCTCCTACACCAGTGCAAACAATTCGACTGTTTTTACAAAGGTAAAAAAAACAGATAAGAAATCAGCAAAGTTACCGTAGTATTTGGCAGTTTTAAAAAGAATGTTTCAGATTTCAAAACAACTATGGGGAAATTCAGGCTTGTATTAATTAATATTCTATAAAACATACTGGTAATTTGTTGTCTGTTTTAACACTGTGTACAGATATACGGTGGCTTGATAGTGTATTAGCAGTACTTTGTCTACTTGAGAACAAAACTATACAACAGACTGTTATAGGGCAGCACAAACAGATGAGATGCCGGCTTTCTACAATGGTAAGGCTTCATTCACACTTGCATTTGAACAGTACAATTTGTTTGTTTTTTAGGAATAGACAAACAGAATTAATATCCAAAACGGTTCTGTCACCTAATTGATGCAAATAAAAGCAGAGGAACCCCATTTATCATTACGGTGTCTACTTGGGTTCCGCTATGAGATTGTTTTTAGAATGGAAGAAAAAGCACATTATGTAGAACATTTTCATTCTAAAAACTGACAGATAACTGAACCCAGATAAAAAAAAACATATTAATAAAATGAGCCCGTCTGCTTCCATCTGAATCAGTTAGGCAAAAGATCAGTTTTGGACATCAGTTCCGTTTATCTGTTCCTTCAGACCTGACAAACAAAATGTCCAAATGCAAGTGTGAATGTAGCCTTAGGCTGTTCATGTATTCACTTTAAGTTCTGTTCACACATAGTTCTACTAATTTCCTCATACATGTGCACACTCGGTTTGCCCAAATGTGCATATTTCTATTTACAGTGAGAGATTAATAAACCATGGTCAGACATCTCCAACAGCAGCTTATCTCCCACATGAACTACAAATTGACATGTTGAAGTGTCGGGGAAGAGTTTGAGAGGCTCCTATGTGAATTTGGCCACTTTTTCTCATATGTATGACACCAGCTATGGGCTTTGAATATTACAAGGGTAAAACTGTTTTCAAAAGCACCAGTCTTCTTGGTGAAACATTTCTTTTCTAGATATTTCGCCATGGTCACACGGTGAGTATTTGGTGACTTTTTTTACCTCAGTATCTGTAAGCAAAAACCAGGAGTGGGTGATAAATACAGAAGGGTGACGGGTTTCTATTATACTTTTCCTCTGATTGTCCCACTCCTGGTTTTGGCTTACAAATACTGAGGTTAAAAACTCACCAAATACTTAGCGTGTAGATTTGGTTTTAGAGTTTTACTAGTTGTATGCTTTTTGTTACATTACTGACACAAAAAAATGAAAGTTGCTTATACAACTGTACTTGTATCATTCCATTTTGTACAATGGGAAATAGTTGTCTGCTTCCAGTTAATTTCAGATTGACATAACAGAGTGACATATAAAATACTATCCAGTTAAATCTATAACCACAGCATGTTGAAGTTAAAGGGTACCAGTCATTTTTTATGATAGGTGCTAGCTAAGATGTGTTGCAGATTGGTGGGGGTCTGGGCACTAAGAGCCCTTCAGATTGCTCCAAAAGTCACTATGCAGAATGCTGCTCAGCACTTTCAGCATAAATGTGCATAAAAAGTGGTCCAAGTCCAAGACCAGCGTTTTTCATGGCGTTTTTCATGGATAATATCCCAAAAGGTTTCCATTCTATTAATAACAGATCACAGCTGTTTGCTTAGCCTTTACTGGTGAGTTTACGGGGACCCCAGAAAAAAATGACATTGGGTCCACCTATAAATTCAAACCAGCAAAGGCTAAACAGACAGCTGTGGGTTGATAGTAATAGTGTTATGTTTTGGTAGCTGAGGAGGCAGGAGCAAAAAACCGCATAGGCAGCCTGACACCAGAGAGGTTGGAAACTAATAGGTTGCAGACCCCTAAACTAACCGCACAACTAGAAGCAGCCGTGGAGCGTACCTACGGTGGTCCTAGACGCCTCGGCACAGCCGGAGAGGTAGCTATCCCTGAAGATGGAAAGAGGAAAGCTGACTGCCCAGGAGTAGACCCCAAAAGAGTAGGAAGCCCCCAAACATATAAACATTACCACCTGACCATCACTCGTTATTTACAGGTGTAGGGCTCTTGGTATTCAACATTGGTTCAATACCCTCAGCAACCACCAGAGGGAGCCTCAGCTCTGAAGTCGTCTCCAAAATGTTCACAACAAATAGCCTGGGAAGGGGCTATGGATATAGTCCCCCTTCCCAGGCTAGCAAAATCATCCCTCAGCAGCCTCAGAAATTGCCCATCCATAAGATGTGCCATGTCTGACACTTAGTCCCCATAAACTCACCAGTAAAGGCTAAGCAAAACAGCTGTTAGCTGTTATTATTAGTCTGACAACATTTTGGGATATTGTCCCTTTTCCCAGATTATTAACTTCAGTCACCAGCCATGAGCTTTCACTCTGATGGTTATGAAAATTATGTGGGAGCATACGCCATTTTTCTTTATTTATTTCTTCATTTTACCCAGGAGGTACACAGTGGGTGCTCAATACAACTCCCATCATTCTCACCTGCTCACACTAATCTCAAGGAGACCAGGCGACAATGATGAGAGCTTTCTTCAGCAGCTGGTGCCTGGTATCAGTGCGAAGAATACTGCTTTTACCAGGTGCCAGTACGTGTCACACGGACACATGGACGGCACGCGGATTCCACACAGATGTTTCACACGGGTAGCAAATGGATACATGGATGTCACATACATACATACGGATGGCACATGGACCACAGATCTCGCCAGTTCTGGTTTTGCCTGTGCAGGAATCACCAGGACGTGTGAAGGAGGCTTAATCTGCACATGACTGTATTGAAGTCTGTCAAAGCCAAATATCAGGAAGCATCACAAAAAAAGCAGCTTTATTTAAAACCTGAGATGCCAACAAGAGACAAAAATGCAATAAAAAGACATGTAAAAAAAGCTCAATGAAAAAAATGCAAGTAACCTAATCTACCTATTAGGCTATGTTCCCAAGATGACCCTTCCTGCATAAACAACTACAGACCGGTCTCCAGTCTCTCCTTCATCTCTAAACTTTTGGAGCGCCTAGTCTACTCCCGCCTTACCCATTACCTCTCCAATCACTCCCTCCTAGACCCTTCACAGTCCGGTTTCCGCCCCCTACATTCGACCGAAACTGCACTCATCAAAGTGACCAATGACCTTCTTACAGCAAAACGTAACGGTGACCACTCTCTGCTCATTCTTCTCGACCTTTCTGCAGCTTTCGACACGGTTGACCACCGTCTCCTACTGTCTAGGCTCCACTCACTAGGTATTAAGGACACTGTTCTCTCCTGGTTCTCCTCCTATCTTTCTGACCGCTCCTTCAGTGTTTCGTTCTCTGGCTCCACGTCATCTCCTCTTCCTCTCACTGTCGGTGTACCCCAGGGCTCAGTCCTTGGCCCCCTTCTCTTCTCTATCTACACAGCCCCAATTGGACAGACCATCAGCAGATTTGGCTTTCAGTACCATCTTTATGCTGATGACACACAACTATACACGTCATCCCCGACCTTACCCCCGCTGTACTACAGAATGCCAGTGACTGTCTGTCCGCAGTCTCCAACATCATGTCCGCTCTCTATCTGAAACTCAACCTCTCCAAAACTGAACTTCTTCTGCTCCCGCCGTCTACTAACCTCCCTAAATCTGACATTTCCCTCTCCGTGGGCGGCACCATAATAACACCCCGGCAGGGCTCGCTGTCTGGGTGTTATGTTTGACACCAATCTCTCCTTCACCTCCAATATACAATCTCTTGCCTGCTCTTGCCGCCTACACCTAAAGAACATCTCTAGAATCCGCCCTTTTCTCACCATGGAAACAACAAAAACCCTCACTGTAGCATTGATCCAATCCCGCCTGGACTACTGCAACGCTCTATTACTTGGCCTCCCCATTACTCGACTATCCCCTCTCCAGTCCATCCTTAATGCAGCAGCCAGGGTCATCCATCTGGTTAATTGGTACTCGGACGCTTCCGCTCTTCGCCAGTCCTTACACTGGCTGCCCATTCATTATAGGATCCAATTCAAAGTACTTGTTCTCACCCACAAAGCTCTCCACAGTCAGCACCCCCTACATCTCCTCCCTCATTTCTATTTATCGGCCTAACCGACTGCTGCGCTCTGCAAACGACTTTCGACTAACCTCTGCACTAATCCGTACCTCCCACTCCCGACTCCAAGACTTCTCCCGCGCTGCGCCAATCCTCTGGAATGCTCTACCCCAAGAAATTAGGACTATCCACAATTTGCATGGTTTCAGGCGCTCCCTCAAAACACATTTGTTCAGAGCGGCCTATCACATTCACTAATCAAAGTCATTCTATGTGTAAGTGTGCGTGTGTGTAGCCCATTCACTATCTCCATCCATCCCTCACTCCCTCAAGATGGCTGGACCATCATTGTAAATGCACCATTGTATATACACACTTGTACTGTACTTTGTATCTCCCCCACCTCATTGTAGATTGTAAGCTCTCACGAGCAGCGGCGGCTTATTTTGCTTTAATTATTGTATTGTTAACGTTGTTACTTATGACTTGTGTTTTGAAACTGTTAAACTGTAAAGTGCTGCGGAATATAATGGCGCTATATAAATAAAGATTATTATTATTATTATTATTAAAATGAGCTTTTTTTTTTTGCATCTAGTATGTAATTAGGTTACTTGCGTTTTTTTTTCATTGTGTTTGAGTGTTTTTTTACATTCGTTTTTGATGCTGCATTTTTCAGCTCTTTTTGGTATGTCATGTTTTACGTTAAGGCCTCTTTCACACATCCGTTTTTTTGTGTCAGGCATAATCCGTCGAATGCCTGAAGGGACGGATCCGGTGCTGAAATGAAAAAACTGATGCAACGGATCAGTTTTTTTGCTGGATCCGACCTGAACTTTTGAACCCGGAAAAAGAAGGTTTTGCAGGTCTGGAGACAGTGGAAAATGTAGTAGTAGTAGTAGTAGTAGTCCCTGATTTCCAGAATCCGGATCAGTCTTTTGACGGATTGCACAAAAGACTGATCCGGTTCCATTGACTTGTATTATTTCCAGCCGCCTGATGTGCCGCTTCAGGCACTATCAGGCGCATGGGCGTACCCAGGATCAAAACTAGGGGGGGCAAGCCATGGTCGTTCAGGTTGTAAAATTTTAGAACGAAAAATGTGAATAAAACGAAACGAAAACAAATGACCGCCATACACAACATAATTCCTTATACCAAGACCAATAATATCACATACAAGGAGAAATACCACCATGATCAATCCTATTATGTAAACAATTCATTGATTTTAGGCTTACCTTTGCAGTCTTCTCTTCTGTTCAGCAGGGGGACTTCAAGCTCATGCGTGTTTATCACACACTGACACTGAGCCATTCACACTGCCCTTTCTAAACACAGCAATTGGATTGATCTTTATGGGAAAAAAATGAATATTAGATAGATAGATAGATAGATAGATAGATAGATAGATAGATAGATAGATAGATAGATAGATAGATAAATAGATAGATAAATAGATAGATAGATAGATAGATAGATAGATAGAAATCCAGACAAATTGGAGGCAGCACATAGTTTGTAGTGGAAAAAAAAGCTATTTAATAAGGTCAAAAGGCGACATTTCGGTCCAAACAACAGGAACCTTTCTTAAGCCTTGAGAAAGGTTCCTGTTGTTTGGACCAAAACGTCGCCTTTTGGCCTTATTAAATAGCTTTTGGTGTGCTGCCTTCAATTTGTCTGGATTTCTATAATTGATGTTTGGTATTTGCCTGGGGGGGCTCTGCACCCGGACTCTTTCTTTGTGCTGCTCTAATTTTCTTCTTTTTAGATAGATAGATAGATAGATTTAAGCATGGAATGCAAGCAGATTCCACCCTGAAATATGCCCCATCATTGTCCCCTTCTTGTAGTAATATGCCCAATCATTGTCTCCTTCTTGTAGTAATATGCCCCATCATTGTCTCCTTCTTGTAGTTATATGCCCCATCATTGTCTCCTTCTTTTAATAATGTGCCCCAGACAAGCACCTGTATATACATCAGCCCCAGCCCAGCCCCTGTATATACATCACTACCAGGCCAGCCCCTGTATATACATCACCACCAGGCCAGTCTCTGTATACGTCACTAGCCCCAGCCCAGGACGGTCGGACCTGTATATACATCACCAGCCCAGCACCTGTATATACATCAGCCCCAGCACCTGTATATACATCACCACCAGGCCAGCCCCTGTATACGTCACCGACACCAGCCCAGGACCTGTATATACATCAGCCCAGCCCAGCCCCTGTATACGTCACCAGGCCCAGACCAGGACGGTCGGACCTGTATATACATCACCGGCCCAGCACCTGTATATACATCACCACCAGGCCAGCCACTGTATATACATCAGTCCCAGCCCCTGTATACGTCACCAGGCCCAGCCCAGCCCCTGTATATACATCAGCCCCAGCCCAGCCCCTGTATACGTCACCAGACCCAGCCCAGCCCCTGTATATACATCAGCCCCAGCCCAGCACCTGTATGTCAGATATATATTACTGAAGATGTAGAATGTATGGGCTCCTGTCAGGTATATATTACTGTAGATATAGACTGTACGGGCTCCTGTCAGGTATATATTACTGTAGATATAGACTGTACGGGCTCCTGTCAGGTATATATTATTGTAGATATAGACTGTATGGGCTCCTGTCAGGTGTATATTACTGTAGATATAGACTGTACGGGCTCCTGTCTGGTATATATCACTGTAGATATAGACTGTACGGCCTCCTGTCAGGTATATATTATTGTAGATATAGACTGTACGGGCTCCTGTCAGGTATATATTATTGTAGATATAGACTGTATGGGCTCCTGTCAGGTATATATTACTGTAGATATAGACTGTATGGGCTCCTGTCAGGTATATATTACTGTATAGACTGTACGGGCTCCTGTCAGGTATATATTACTGTAGATATAGACTGTACGGGGTCCTGTCAGGTATATATTACTGTAGATATAGACTGTACGGGCTCCTGTCAGGTATATATTACTGTATATATAGACTGTACGGGCTCCTGTCAGGTATATATTACTGTAGATATAGACTGTACGGGCTCCTGTCAGGTATATATTACTGTATATATAGACTGTACGGGCTCCTGTCAGGTATATATTACTGTAGATAGACTGTACGGGCTCCTGTCAGGTATATATTACTGTAGATATAGACTGTACGGGGTCCTGTCAGGTATGTATTACTGTAGATATAGACTGTACGGGCTCCTGTCAGGTATATATTATTGTAGATATAGACTGTACGGGCTCCTGTCAGGTATATATTACTGTAGATATAGACTGTACGGGCTCCTGTCAGGTATATATTATTGTAGATATAGACTGTATGGCCTCCTGTCAGGTATATATTACTGTAGATATAGACTGTACGGGCTCCTGTCAGGTATATATTACTGTAGATATAGACTGTACAGGCTCCTGTCAGGTATATATTACTGTAGATATAGACTGTACGGGCTCCTGTCAGGTATATATTACTGTAGATATAGACTGTACAGGCTCCTGTCAGGTATATATTACTGTAGATATAGACTGTACGGGCTCCTGTCAGGTATATATTACTGTAGATATAGACTGTATGGGCTCCTGTCAGGTATATATTACTGTAGGTATAGACTGTACGGGCTCCTGTCATATTACTGTAGATATAGACTGTACGGGCTCCTGTCAGGTATATATTACAGTAGATATAGACTGTATGGGCTCCTGTCAGGTATATATTATTGTAGATATAGACTGTATGGGCTCCTGTCAGGTATATATTACTGTAGATATAGACTGTATGGGCTCCTGTCAGGTATATATTACTGTAGATATAGACTGTATGGGCTCCTGTCAGGTATATATTACTGTAGATACAGACTGTATGAGCCGTTGTCAGGTATATAGACTGTATGGGCTCCATGCATAACCCCATAGGAGCACACACAGACCCCACAAGCGTGCATTAAACCCCATAGGAGCACACACAGACCCCCACAAGTGTGCATTAACCCATCGGGGCACAATCAGACCGCACAAGCGTGCATTCACCCCCTCAAACCCCACTACACAGCCCCAAGTATTAGACCCAGTCAACCAAAAATCTAAGGAGACATTAACCCATTAATTAATAAATCCTCCTATGTGTCACTGAGGACTCTGACCTCTGATTTCCCTCCTGCAGCCACAGACGCCGGCATCAGACTGCAGAAACCAGTGTCTAATGTCTGCTTCTCTTCCTGGCTTTGCAGAACACGCCCTCTATTGGTATGACACGCCCCCGGGAACGATGTCACACCTTGAAAGAGCCCATACAGTCTAGTATGTGGCATGTGCGTCGCAGCCAGCCCAGAAGCACCTTTTAAAGGGGCGGCTGATGCTGATGCCCTCATCTTGGCACGGCGCGCCCCTGCTCCTAGGGGGGGGGCTACTGCCCCCCTGCCCACGGTGGGTACGCCCATGATCAGGCGGCTCCGGCAAACAAAAAAAAACGTTGCATGCACCGTTTTGTCCGGCCGCCGGAATGTACATTTCCGCCGGATCCGGAGAAAAACGGATACAACGCAATGACATCAGGCACGATCCGGCGCTAATGAAAGTCAATGGTAAAAAAACGCATCCGGTACCGGATCCGTTTTTTTTAACAACACGCCGGATCGTGCCTGAAGTCAAAAAACGGATGTGAGAAAGAGGCCTTAGCTGCTTTGTTTTTGATACTTCCTGATATTTGGCTTTAACAAAACTTTACTGATACAGACATGTGCAGAAGACATGCGTTTTTTAGTGTGTTTATGCCGCGGAAACGCACTAAAAACGCAGGAAACGCGTGGAATGTGCGTTTTACCTGTGGATTTTCCACATCTAATACAAACCTAAATCCGAACAGAAAACTCAGCGTAACCGCATCAAAAATTGACATCTTGCAGATTTGAAACTCAGTTTATGCTGAGTAAAATAAAAGCATGATGGGCAGGAGATGCATGCAATATTTAGTGTTATACTATCATATTCTCTATTATCTCTATACATGGCGATGATAAAAATTCTGTTTTCCAAGGAATGAACTGGTTAAGTGACTTTTAGAAGCCTTCTATTGCTTTAAATTCAGTTAATTGCCACTCGGAGCCTTGTAACCATGCAACAGCAGCCCGAGTCACATGACCGATTCTTCTTTATTATTCCCTCTCTGCAGCCGCATACGAGACTAGACAACCTGCTCTACTTCAGCAGGATGGACACTTGCCGCTGAACTATGGAAACCAACCTGCCCCTCTGCAGACGTCTATTAGCAGGGTAAGGATTTGTGATCAATTCAGCAAAATGTGACATTTGATGCGCCAAGCTGGATTCCACAGCACGTACTGCATATGTATATATTCTAAGGATTCACTGCTGTCACCAGAGCTCGCTCCTGAGAAAACTGCAGCACCTGGATATCTGCTTCAGTTTTCTAGGAATCCACCATTATAAATAATTGCTGCTCATTGTGGAACGTAAAGATTGGATAAGATTATGGAGATAGAAGGCTGGATGGGAAAATTGCGGCAGCGAGCACTGATCTGTTCTATAGGCTTGTTCTAGTGACTAGCAATGCATCCATCACCTCTGCCTGCTGTCATTATCACATATAACTATAGATTCCATAACCGCAGAACACTGGAAACACCAAGATCATCGTTAACGAGCTATAAAAGGCTAAAGTGTGTTTATTAATTTTATGAAGTCAGACATGGAGGCTAATGATGTGGATACCATTGCATTCTTATATATTATTCTTAGAAATTAGGAAAATACAGGTTCAAAAAATGTCATTATAGTTTTACTTTTGCAATAAAACTGACAATAGTAAAAGCTTTTCTAGTGACCTTATATATTGTCAGTGCGAGAAAAGAGATAAAACAGAATGTGAGGCTCACATACTACTAATGGATAATACCGTTACTGAATTAAAAGTGAAAAATATATAAATCTAGATGTTTGATACATAGCTTAATTACTATTATTATTAATAATAATAACAATAATAATATATTATTTATTATAGACATATACAGGCACTAATATAATGATTAAAGAAGAAAATGAAACTTTTTTTAATAAAAAAAATAATGGAGTGAAAATGGAAATAAATGTTCATTCACTGGTAGAAATGATGACCTTACAAACAATATGAAATATCCCCCTCCTAAAAATGTAAACTTCTGCAGAATATAATGGCACCATATGAATAACAGTAATTATTTGTCTTATCGATATTACAAATGAAACTAGAATGTAACAGGAGAATTAACCAGATAACATGAGTTATTGATGCGTCTTTTCCACTCACCTGGTAAGGCCGTGAGGACCACAACACTTATAGGGCTGAGACAGCCACGGTCCAGCCGCTGCTGATCCGCTGGTTGAACGTACTCGACATCGGGATATTTGGAAAAACGAGTACAGATTTGCTGCACTGCTGGTGAAGGATTCCAAGAAGCAGATGTTTAAGAATCTGTTACAGTTTATTCCCAATGGATTTCCAGGTCGTACCTATCTCCTCCTTTGGAGAACCACAGTCCTAAAATGAATTCTATGATTGTGGTCTCCTGAGGATGAGGTTGGTATGACCAGGAAAAGCATTGAAAATAAATTGTAATTGATTCTAACACATCTGATTTTTGAAGTCTTATTTTCAGGCTCTGTTCACACTCCTGTCATGACTTTCATTTATTAGTCGAAATCCCTAGTGCAACATAGAATATTTTTAAACACAGTTTGGAACTATACCTACTCATGAATTTTGGAAAGTCCATAGAATTTTTGGAAAAACTTTGCCTAAATCATATATTTTTTTATTACTAAATGGTAAAAGTGATCAATACAAAAGCATTTTGTTTTTCTGTAGAAAGTTCCATACTACCTTTATTAGATACCCCCACCACTTTTATACTTATGGTATAGGGATTACAAAGATGTAGCGATTCCCAAGGCTGAATGTGAACCTTAAGGGCTCATGCACACGACTGTATAAATCAGATCAGTATATCCTTTTTTTGGGAATAACCCATGTTATTCAATTAGGCAGTGCAGATGGACTATTTTTTTCACTGACAGAATCTGTCTGTAAAAAAAATCACAGCATGTTGCAGTTTCACTCTGAAACTCACACATTCATGTCTATGGGGGCAAGAAAAAAAATTGCATGCTATACGGACCATCAGTATACCATCCGATTTCACTGATACATTGCAGTTCTGTAACATAGGAAACTGTAAATGATTCTGTAAATGATTAATAGCTGCTGGTGTAAAAAAAAAATTGTATAGAGTTGAAAAGTGAGAGAAAATCGTTCTACTTTTCTAGATTAGAATGGGACCGATTTTTTATGTTTTTATTTTTTATACTGTTGTGTTATGATTTGGTAGCCGAGGAGGACAGTAGCCAAAACAGCCTAGACAACCAGACTCCCAGAGAGGTTGGTAACTAGCGGATTGCAGACCCCTAAACTGGCAGCACAACTAGAAGCAGCCGTGGGACGTGCCTCTGGTGCCCTAGACGCCTTGACACAGCCGGAGAGTTAACTAAGCCTAAAGAGAGAAAGGGGAAAGCTAACTGCCCCGGAGTAGAGCCCCCAAAGGTATAGGTAGCCCCCAAACATATATTGGTGGTGAGACAAAATGAAATACAAACACAGGCAGAAAATAGAGCAAGCAAATGCTGGGGCCCAAACTGTCTAGATAGAACAGGACAGGAAAGAATACTGTCTGCAATCCAGCAAAAACTCTAACAAAAACTCCAACACGTCTGATATACAAAAAATGCATGGTCCCCTCACCCCCCAATTCTGGTATGAATGGTCCCCTCACCCCCAATTCTGGTATGCATGGTCCCCCCTCATCCCTATAATAGGATGTATGGTACCCTTCACCCCCCCAATCTTGGTATGCATGGTCCCCTCATCCCCAATCCTGGTATACATGGCACCCCTTACCTCCCAATTCTGGTATGCATGGTCCCCTTACCCCGAAATCCTGGTATGCATGGTACCCCTCTATCCTGGTATGCATGTTACCCCTCATCCCCCAATCCTGGTATGCATGGCCCCCTCACCCCCCAATCCTGGTATACATGGTCCTCTCACCCCCATCCAGGTATGCATGGTCCCCTGTTATGTTTCGGTAGCTGAGGAGTGCAGGTAAAAAAGGCAATACACCAGAGCAGTTGGAATCTATGGGATTGCAGTACCCTGACTAACCACCACAACTAGAGGCAGCCATGGAGCGTTCCTACGTTGGTCCTAGACGCCTCGTCACAGCCTGAGAAACTAACTACACCTAAAGATAGAAATAGGAAAGCTATCTGCCCCGGAGCAGAACCCCAAAGATAATAGAAAGCCCCCAAACATGTAATGGCGGTTAGACAAGAGGAAATACTGACACAGAAAGAAAATAGAATGAGCAAACGCTGGGGCCCAAACTATCTAAATAGAAAAGGACAGGAAGGGTACTTACTGCAATCCCAGAAAACCCTGAAAAACACCAACTCTACTAATTTCAAAATCACCTGAGATCACACGACCTCTACCACCTAAATTAGCTCTCTGGTGTAACAAAATCAAAACAGCAGCCACTGAAAAAACTGGAAAAAACAAAAGAACAAAACTCAGTGGCTGAACTAAACTGAGAAGGCAGAAGCCCCCGGAGGAGACCCAGAAGGCCCCCAAAGAAGTGCAGGACAAAATGCAAAAAAATAGCAACAACAAAAAAGAAGAAAAATTCTTATCTGGTAGCAGGAGATGCAGACACGACACAGCAGGCTACAAGGGAAACTGGAATGAAGGATTCAGACCAGAACAATTGATCACCGGCAACCCTGATGGGAAAATGACTCCCTTATATAAGACCAGTCAGTAACACCTGATTCCCAGTCCTCACAATCTTCACTAGTACCTCTTGTAACCACCAGAGGGAGCCTCTGCTCAGAACTCATCTCAAACCCATTCACAACAGTACCCCCCCCTTGAGGAGGGGTCACCGAACCCTCATTTGAGCAACCAGGACGGTCAGGATGAGTTCTATGATACGCACGGATAAGTCTCCTAGCATGGATGTCCGAAGCAAACACCCAAGAATTGTCTTCCTGACCATAACCTCTCCATTTAACCAAATACTGGAGTCTTCGTCTAGAAAAACGAGAATCCAATATTTTCTCAACCACATACTCCAGATTGCCCTCAACCAAAACAGGGTCAGGAGGCACAGTAGCAGGAACCACTGGCTCAACAAACCTCTTCAACAAGGACTTGTGGAACACGTTATGGATCTTAAATGTCCCTGGAAGAAGCAAACTAAAAGAAACAGGATTAATAATCTCCATGATCTTATAAGGTCCAATGAACCTAGGCTTAAATTTAGGAGATGCTACTCTCATAGGAATATTCTTTGAGGACAACCAGACCAAGTCCCCCACTTTAAACCGAGGACCATCAGTCCTATGCCGGTTAGCAAACCGCTGGGCCTTCTCCTGAGAGAGGGACAACCTCTCCACTACCTGGTCCCAAATCTGTTGCATACGCTCAACAACAGAGTCAACACCTGGACAGACAGAAGCTTCCGTCTGTCCTGAAGAAAATCGAGGGTGAAAACCAGAATTACAGAAAAACGGAGACATCAAAGTGGCAGAGCTAGCCCTATTATTAAGAGCAAACTCAGCCAAAGGCAAAAAAGAGACCCAGTCATCCTGATCAGCAGACACAAAGCATCTTAGATAAGTCTCTAATGTCTGGTTTGTTCTCTCAGTTTGACCATTGGTCTGAGGATGAAATGCCGAGGAGAAAGACAATTGAACACCCAGTTTAGAACAAAAAGTCCTCCAAAATCTGGAAACAAACTGGACTCCTCTGTCAGACACAATGTTCTCAGGAATGCCGTGTAACGAACCACGTGCTGAAGAAACAACGGCACCAATTCAGAGGAGGAAGGCAACTTAGGTAATGGCACAAGATGTATCATTTTGGAAAACCTATCACAAATTACCCAGATGGTGGTCATTCTCTGAGAAACAGGAAGATCGGAAATGAAATCCATAGAGATATGGGTCCATGGTCTCTTGGGCACAGGCAATGGCATCAACAAACCACTAGAGCGAGAGCAAGGCTTGGAGCGAGAGCAAGTCCCGCAGGACTGCACAAATTCCCTGACATCGCGAGACAAGGTAGGCCACCAAAAGGACCGACTAACCAAGTCTCTGGTACCAAAAATTCCGGGATGCCCAGCCAATGCGGAACAATGAATCTCAGACATCACACTCTTTTTCCATTGGTCCGGGACAAACAACTTTCCAACAGGGCAGCGCTCGGGCCTATCCTCCTGACCCCCCTCCAGAGCAAGTCTCAAATTGGGCGAGATGGCGGAAAGAACTACACCCTCTTTCAAAATAACAGAAGGATCAGATAACTCAGGAGAGTCCGCAAGGAAACTCCTCGAGAGGGCATCCGCCTTAACATTCTTAGTGCCAGGAAGAAAGGAAACCACAAAATTAAAACGTGTGAAAAACAAGGCCCACCTGGCCTGTCTAGGATTGAGTCGCTTGGCAGATTCCAGATAGACCAGATTCTTATGGTCCGTAAGGACCACCACCTGATGTTTGGCTCCCTCCAGCCAATGTCTCCACTCTTCAAAAGCCCATTTCATGGCCAATAACTCCCGATTACCCACGTCATAATTACGTTCAGTAGGAGAAAATTTTCGAGAGAAAAAGGCACAAGGGTTACTTTTAGAGGTCTCTGGATCTTTTTGGGACAAAACGGCACCTGCCCCAATTTCAGAGGCATCAACCTCCACCTGAAATGGCAGAGAAACATCAGGCTGCCGTAGAACAGGAGCAGAAGTGAATCTCTGCTTAAGTTCCTGAAATGCAGAGACTGCCTCAGGAGGCCAATTAACCACATCAGAACCCTTTCTGGTCAAATCAGTTAATGTTTAACAATAACCGAGAAATTACCAATAAATTTACGATAAAAATTGGCAAAACCCAAAAATCTCTGAAGAGCCTTTAATGAAGTAGGTTGGACCCAATCACAGATGGCCTGAACCTTGACCGGGTCCATTTCAATAACAGATGGGGACAAAATGAATCCCAGAAATGAGATCTTCTGTACGCCAAAAAGACACTTTGATCCCTTCACATACAGAGCATTATCCCTCAAAATCTGGAACACAGTCCGAACATGTTTCACATGAGAGTCCCAGTCATTAGAAAAAATCAAGATATCATCCAAATAAACAATCAGAAATTTGTCCACAAAATCCCTGAAAATGTCATTCATGAAGGACTGGAAGACGGAAGGGGCATTAGTGAGCCCAAAGGGCATCACTAGGTACTCAAAATGCCCTTCAGGGGTATTGAATGCCGTCTTCCATTCATCCCCGTGCTTAATGCGAATAAGGTTATACGCCCCCTGAGGTCAAGCTTGGTAAACCAAGTAGCGTTTTTCACCCTGGAAAACAGGTCAGAAATCAAGGGTAACGGGTATTGATATTTCACAGTAATATTGTTCAAGAGACGATAATCAATACACGGCCTTAATGAACCATCTTTTTTGGCCACAAAGAAAAAACCGGCACCTAAGGGTGAAGAGGATGGTCTGATATGACCCTTCTCCAATGATTCCTTGATATAAGACCGCATAGCGTCATGTTCAGGTACAGACAAGTTAAAAAGGCGACCTTTAGGGAATTTACTACCCGGCACTAATTCAATAGCGCAGTCATAGCTCCTATGGGGAGGTAAGGATGCAGATTTACTTTCGCTAAACACATCAGAAAAATCAAACAAAAAGTCAGGAACATCCTGAGCTTGGGGGGAGGCAGAAAAAACAGGAGTGTTGGTATTAACACATTGGCAGCCCCAACTGGTTACAGACACAGATTTCCAATCCAAAACAGGATTATGAGACTGTAACCAAGGGAAACCCAGCACGATAATGTCATGCAGATTATATAGAACCAAAAATTTGCAGCACTCCTGGTGATCAGGTTCAACCCTCATTATCACCTGAGTAGAAAACTGGGGTTTATTCTCAGCCAAAGGGGTAGAATCGATCCCCAGTAGGGGAATAGACTTCTGTAGGGGTATCAAGGGAAACCACAACGTTTAGCAAAATCATAATCCATCAGGTTAATAGCTGCTCCAGAATCAACGAAAGCCTGAGCAGAAAATGAGGACAGAGAGCATATCAGAGTGACAGTTAATAAAAACTTAGTCTGAACACTACCCAAGACAACTGAGCGTGCAAAACGTCTTCCCCGCTTAGGGCAGACTGAAATAGCATGAGAGGCATCACCACAGTAGAAACATAACCTATTGCGCTTTCGAAACTCATGACGCTGTGCCCCAGACACCACTCCATCACACTGTATGGGCTCAGAAGCTGGCTCACAAGGCAACACCGCTCCACGCATACTTCTCCGCTCACGCAAACGTCTGTCAATTTGAATCGCTAATGACATAGAATCATTGAGACCAGAGGGGACAGGGAATCCCACCATAACATCCTTTACATTATCCGACAGACCCTTCCGGAAAAGGGCCGCCAAAGCGTCGTCATTCCATTTGGTCAGGACTGCCCACCTACGGAATCTCTGACAGTATAACTCAGCGTCATCAAGCCCCTGATTTAATGCCAACAAGGCTTTTTCAGCTTGATCAGTGACATTAGGCTCATCGTACAATAACCCCAAAGCCTGAAAAAACGCATCAACATCACTCAAAACAGGATCCCCAGGTATCAGGGAAAAAGCCCAATCCTGAGGATCGCCGTGCAGGAGAGAGATGATAATTTGAACCTGCTGCGCTGCGTTTCCTGAGGACTTAGATTTTAAGGCAAAAAACAATTTACAATTATTTTTGAAATTCTGAAACTTAGCTCGATCCCCTAAAAACAAATCTGGCATGGGGATCCTAGGTTCCACAACAAGCAACCCAGCAAGATAGATAGCAATACTCCGAACCTCAGTGGCAAGCTGATCCACACGGCCAGACAACTGTGCAAACTCCATTGGGAGAAAAAGATCCTCCCCAGCACCCAGAGATACAGAGGGAAAAAAAAAAATGCAACAAACAGAAAAATATCTCTGACAACTCTGACAACCTTTTTTCTATCACAATATTTTTTCCCTTCTGTGAGTACCATACAATTTTCAATTTTTAGGCCGGTGATACTGTTATGTTTCGGTAGCTGAGGAGTGCAGGTAAAAAAGGCAATACACCAGAGCAGTTGGAATCTATGGGATTGCAGTACCCTGACTAACCACCACAACTAGAGGCAGCCGTGGAGCGTTCCTACGTTGGTCCTAGACGCCTCGTCACAGCCTGAGAAACTAACTACACCTAAAGATAGAAATAGGAAAGCTATCTGCCCCGGAGCAGAACCCCAAAGATAATAGAAAGCCCCCAAACATGTAATGGCGGTTAGACAAGAGGAAATACTGACACAGAAAGAAAATAGAATGAGCAAACGCTGGGGCCCAAACTATCTAAATAGAAAAGGACAGGAAGGGTACTTACTGCAATCCCAGAAAACCCTGAAAAACACCAACTCTACTAATTTCAAAATCACCTGAGATCACACGACCTCTACCACCTAAATTAGCTCTCTGGTGTAACAAAATCAAAACAGCAGCCACTGAAAAAACTGGAAAAAACAAAAGAACAAAATTCAGTGGCTGAACTAAACTGAGAAGGCAGAAGCCCCCGGAGGAGACCCAGAAGGCCCCCAAAGAAGTGCAGGACAAAATGCAAAAAAAAAGCAACAACAAAAAAGAAGAAAAATTCTTATCTGGTAGCAGGAGATGCAGACACGACACAGCAGGCTACAAGGGAAACTGGAATGAAGGATTCAGACCAGAACAATTGATCACCGGCAACCCTGATGGGAAAATGACTCCCTTATATAAGACCAGTCAGTAACACCTGATTCCCAGTCCTCACAATCTTCACTAGTACCTCTTGTAACCACCAGAGGGAGCCTCTGCTCAGAACTCATCTCAAACCCATTCACAACAGTCCCCTCACCCCCAATCCTGATATGCATGGTCCCCTCACCGCCAATCCTGATATGCATGGTCCCCTCACCCCCCTATCCTGGTATGCATGGTTCTCTCACCCCCCTATCCTGGTATGCATGGCCCCCTCACCCCTCAATCTTGGAATGCATGGTCCCCTCCCCCCAATCCTGGAATGCATGGTCCCCTCACCCCCCAATGCTGGTATGCATGGTCCCCCCTCATCCATATCGTAGGATGTATGGTACCCCCTCACACCCCAATCCTGGTATGCATGGTCCCCTCATCCTCAATCCTGGTATACATGGCACCCCTTACCTCCCAATTCTGGTATGCATGGTCCCCTCACCCCAATCCTGGTATGCATGGTATCCCTCACCCACTTATCCTGGTATGCATGTTACCCCTCATCCCCCATTCCTGGTATGCATGGCCCCCTCACCCCCAATACTGGTATGCATGGCCCCCTCACCCCCCAATACTGGTATGCATGGTCCTCTCGCCCCCCATCCTGATATGCATGGTCCCTTCACCCCCCTATCCTGGTAAGCATGGTCTCCTCACCCCCAATCCTGATATGCATGGTCCCCTCACCCCCCTATCATGGTATGCATGGTCCCCTCACCCCCAATATGCATGGTCCCCTCACCCCCCTATCCTGGTATGCATGGTCCCTTCTCCCCCTATCCTGGTATGCATGGTTCTCTCACCCCCTATCCTGGTATGCATGGTCCCCTCACCCTCCAATTCTGGTATGCATGGTCCCCTCATCCCTATCGCAGGATGTATGTTACCCCCTCACCCCTCAATCCTGGTATACATGGTCCCCTCATCCCCAATCCTGGAAAACATGGCATCCCTTACCTCCCAATTCTGGTATGCATGGTCCCCTCATCCCCTATCCTGGTATGCATGGTACCCTCATCCCCCAATCCTGGTATGCATGGTATCCCTCACCCACTTATCCTGGTATGCATGTTACCCCTCATCCCCCATTCCTGGTATGCATGGCCCCCTCACCCCCAATACTGGTATGCATGGCCCCCTCACCCCCCAATACTGGTATGCATGGTCCTCTCGCCCCCCATCCTGGTATGCATGGTCCCTTCACCCCCCTATCCTGGTAAGCATGGTCTCCTCACCCCCAATCCTGATATGCATGGTCTCCTCACCCCCCTATCCTGGTATGCATGGTCCCCTCACCTGTTGTGAATGAGCTAGAAATGAATTCTGAGCAGAAGCTCCCTCTGGTGGTTACAAACAGTACTGAACTATCCAATGAAGATTGTGAAGATTGGCGATCAGGTGTTACTGACTAGTCTTATATAAGGGAGGCTCCCTCCCATCAGGGTTGCCGGTGATCAATTGTTCTGGTCTCATCTTTGATTCCTGTTCACTTTGTAGACTTGCTGTTTCGTGCCTGCATCTTCTGCTAACAGATAAGACATTTTCTTCTTTTAGTTTTTTGTGCTTGCTTTTTGCATTTTGTCCTGCACTTCTGTGGGGGTCTGCCGGGTCCCCTCCGGGGGCTTGTGCTCCTCTCAGTTTAGTTCAGCCACTGTTGTTTGTTCATTTGCCTTTTCCAGTTTTTTCAGTGGCTGCTGTTTAGTTTTGTTACATCAGATAACTAATTTAGGTGGTAGAGGTCGTGTGATCTCAGGTGTTTTTGTAATTAGTAGAGTTGGTACTTTTCAGGGTTTTTTGGGATTGCAGTAAGTGTCCTTCCTATCCTTTTCTATTTAGGAAGTTTGGGCCCCAACGTTTGCTCATACTATTTTCTGTCTGTGTCTGTATTTTCCTCTTGTCTAACCGCCATTACATGTTTGGGGGCTTTCTATGTTCTTTGGGGATCTGCTCCGGGGCAGATAGTTTTCCTCTTTCTGTCTTTAGGTGTAGTTAGCTTCTCAGGCTGTGACGAGGCGTCTAGGACCAACGTAGGTACGCTCCACGGCTGCCTTTAGTTGTGGTGGTTAGTCAGGGTACTGCAATCCCATAGATTCCAACCTCTCTGGTGTATTTCCTTTTTTGCCTGCTCTCCTCAGCTACCAAACCATAACACTCACCCCCAATCCTGATATGCATGGTCCCCTCACCCCCCTATCCTGGTATGCATGGTCCCCTCTCCCCCTATCCTGGTATGCATGGTTCTCTCACCCCCAATCCTGGTATGCATGGTCCCCTCACCCCCCAATTCTGGTATGCATGGTCCCCTCATCCCTATCGCAGGATGTATGGTACCCCTCACCCCTCAATCCTGGTATACATGGTCCCCTCATCCCCAATCCTGGAAAACATGGCATCCCTTACCTCCCAATTCTGGTATGCATGGTCCCCTCATCCCCTATCCTGGTATGCATGGTACCCCTCATCCCCCAATCCTGGTATGCATGATCCCCTCACCCTCCCAATCCTGGTATGCATGGTTCCCTCACCCCCCAATCCTGGTATGCATGGTCCCCTCATCCCCAATACTGGTATACATGGCACCCCTTACCTCCCAATTCTGGTATGCATGGTCCTCTCATCCCCCAAACCTGGTATGCATGGCCCCTTCACCCCCAATCCTGGTATCCATGGTCCCCTCACCCCCCAATCCTGGTGTGCATGGTCCACCCTCATCCTTATCGTAGGATGTATGGTACCCCCACACCACCCATTCCTGATATGCATGGTCCCGTCACCCCCAATCCTGATGTGCATGATCCCCTCACCCCCAATACTGATGTGCATGGTCCCCTTACCCCTCAATCCTGATGTGCATGGTCCCCTCACCCCCCAATCCTGATATGCATGGTCCCTCACCCCCCAGTCCTGATATGCATGGTCCCTTCACTCCCCAATCCTGATACGCATGGTCCCCTCACCCCCCAATCCTAATATGCATGGTCCCCTCACCCCCAAACCTGGTATGCATGGTCCCTCACCCCCCAATCTTGGAATGCATGGTCCCATCACCCCCAATCCTGATATGCATGGTCCCCTCACCCCCCAATCCTGATATGCATGGTCCCCTCACCCCCAATCCTGATGTGCACGGTCCCCTCACCCCCAATCCTGATGTGCATGTTCCCCTAACCCCCCAATCCTGATATGCATGGTCCCCTCACCCCCTATCCAGATATGTATGGTCCTCTCAACCCCTCATCCTGATTTGTATGGTCCCCTCACCCCTATTAAACTGCACACATACCCCCCCAAAAAAACAAACATTTATACTCACCTTTCTTCCCTGTGCTCCAGCGCTGTCCCGTTCTGCTGGAGGCCGGGGGAGGAGAGCGGCGCCGGAGTATGCGCATACCCATACTACGCTGTCCGGCGCCATATTGCTGAAGACACACTGTAAAGGTGTCTTCAGCAAAATGGCGCCGGATAGCGCTATGCGCATGCGCGATTCTGACGCGCACTCCTGGTCTCCTGCCCCGGCGAGAAGAGAAGCACCACGGCAACGCTCCTCCCGGTCAGGTAAGTATGTAAGTATGGTGCCGGAGATCGCGGTATGCATCCAGTGTCTACGCATACCGCGATCTCCGGCGCCATACACACTCCTCACTGCTGGACGCCGTCTTCTGTCTGGAGCCAGACTGCGCAGGCGTGTTGCGCTTGCACAGTCTATAAAGGCTTAGGACAGAGTGACTCTCCTAGCGTTATATTATAGATATATATATACCGTATATATAAAATATGTCTGCTATAGAACCTGGATCCATGGCTCACAGTAATAATGCAAACAGTGAAATAAGGCAGCACTCCAAATAACAAAAAAAGTGTTGGCCTATTATTTCCCAATGTTGCCATTTCAATTCAACTCTTGGACTTTTTTCACACTTGAAATAGTTCAAATATTGTGTCAATTTTTTATTTTGTTGCTATTTTACATTACTGCCCTCCATGTTTAGAATACTTATATTAATATTTATATTCAAATTATATTAATTGAATGATATTATCACATAAACATCCTGTCTCGTAAAAAAAAAAAAAATCACAAGGTTGAATATTTAAAATATGTTTCATATAAAAAGAAAGATCTTGGCAGAATAGACATTTGTAGCCGTCAATCCTGATCATGTATCTTCATACATGTTTATAAATCGATCATAATAAAATGCCAAATGCATAAATATTAAAACAGTTTGTTGCAACCACAGAAACGAATCAGATTTTGGTGACCAAATAGCACATATGAATAATTCTGTTTTTCGTGATACTACATTTTTCTGTACTTGTTATAATACCTCCAGTAGGATTACATTTAGTAGTTATTATGAATTATGAAAATTACACATAATAAAATGCTATTCTATTGCCTACAATTTCAAATATATTTAGATCCTTAAAATAATTTCAGCATAAATTATATAAACTTGTTTTTGATTATTTAATTTATCAAAGTTTTGCTGTGGATAACA
>JARQOD010007091.1:0-40331 GCA_033576555.1 Oophaga sylvatica | reverse complement strand
ACCACTGTCACTTTATGAGGTTATAACTCTGGAACGCTTTAACGAATCCCGCTGATTCTGAGATTCTTTTTTCGTGACATATTGTACTTCACGTTAGTGGTAAAATTTCTTTGATATGACTTGTGTTTGTTTATGAAAAAAATGGAAATATGGCGAAAATTTTGAAAATTTTGCAATTTTCAAACTTTAAATTTTTATGCCCTTAAATCAGAGAGATATGTCACAAAAATTTCTTAATAAATAACATTTCCCACATGTCTACTTTACATCAGCACAATTTTGGGAACAAAATTTTCTTTTGTTACGAAGTTATAAAGGTTAAAAGTTAACCAGCGATTTCTCATTTTTACAACACCATTTTTTTTTAGGGACCACATCACATTTGAAGTCACATTGAGGGGTCTATATGATAGAAAATAACCAAAAGTGACACCATTCTAAAAACTGCACCCCTCAAGGTGCTCAAAACCACATTCAAGAAGTTTATTAACCCTTCAGGTGCTTCACAGGAGCTGAAGCAATGTGGAAGGAAAAAATTGACATTTAACTTTTTTTGCAAAAGCTTTACTTCGGAACCAATTTTTTTTATTTTCACAAGTGTTAAAAGAAAAAATGAACACACAATTTGTTGTGCAATTTCTTCTGAATACGCCGATACCCCATATGTGGGGGTAAACTACTTTTTGGGCGTATGGCAGAGGTCGCAAGGGAAGGAGCGCCGTTTGACTTTTTCAACGCAGAATTGGCTGGATGCCATGTCGCGTTTAGATAGCCCCTGATGTGCCTAAACAGTGGAAACACCCCACAAGTGACCCCATTTTGGAAACAAGACCCCTTAAGGAACTTATATAGACGTGTGGTGAGCACTTTGAACCTCCAAGTGCTTCACACAAGTTTATAACGTAGAGCCGTGAAAAAAAAATCATTTTTTCCCACAAAAATGATCTTTTCACCCCAATTTTTATTTTCCCAAGGGTAACAAGACAGCAAAATTTTTTGTGCAATTAGTCCTGAGCATGCTGATACCCCATATGTGGGGGTAAACCACTTTTTGGGCGCACGGCAGAGGTCGCAAGGGAAGGAGCGCCGTTTGAGTTTTTCAACGCAGAATTGGCTGGATGCCATGTCGCGTTTAGAGAGCCCCTGATGTACCTAAACAGTGGAAACCCCCAACAAGTGACCCCATTTTGGAAACTAGACCCCTTAAGGAACTTATCTAGATGTGTGGTGAGCACTTTGAACCTCCAAGTGATTCACACAAGTTTATAACGTATAGCCGTGAAAATAAAAAATCATATTTTTTCCACAAAAATGATCTTTTCACCCCAATTTTTATTTTCCCAAGGGTAACAAGACCCCAAAAGTTTTTGTGCAATTTGTCCTGAGCATGCCGATACCCCATATGTTGGGGTAAACCACTTTTTGGGCGCACGGCAGAGGTCACAAGGGAAGGAGCTCTGATTGACTTTTTCAACGCAGAATTGGCTGGACGCCATGTCGCATTTGTAGAGGCCCTGATGTGTCTAAACAGTAGAAACCCCCACAAGTGATCCCATTTTGGAAACTAGACCCCCTAAGGAACTTATCTAGATGTGTGGTGAGCACTTTGAACACCCAAGTGCTTCACAGAAATTTATAAACGCAGAGCCGTGAAAATAAAAAAAAATTTTTCCTCAAAAATGATTTTTTTAGCCAGCTATTTTTTATTTTCCCAAGGGTAACAAGAGAAATTAGAACCCAAAAATTGGTGGGCAATTTGTCCTGAGTGCGCTGATACCCCATATGTTGGGGTAAACAACTGTTTGGGCGCACGGCAGGGCTCGGAAGGGAGACCCCCTGATGTGCCTAAATAGTGGAAACCCCTCAATTCTAGCTCCAACCCTAACCCCAACACACCCCTAATCCCAACCCTAACCCTAATCCTAACGCCCGGGCGTGAAAATAAAAAATCATATTTTTTCCACAAACCTGATCGATTAGTCCCCAATTTTTTATTTTCCCAAGGGTAACAGGAGAAATTAGACCACAAAAGTTGTTGTCCAATTTGTCCTGAGTATGCTGATACCCCATATATGGGGGGACCACTTTTTGGGCACAAGGCAAGGCTTGGAATGGAAGCAGCGCCGTTTGACTTTTTCAAACCAAAATTGGCTGGAATTGAGATTGGACACCATGTCGCGTTTGGAGAGCCCCTGATGCGCCTAAACAGTGGAAACCCCCCACAAGTAACACCATTTTGGAAACTAGACCCCCTATGGAACTTATCTAGATCTGTTGTGAGCACTTTGAACCCCCAAGTGTTTCACAAAAGTTTATAATGCCTGGGTGTGAAAAAAAAAAAAAACAATTTTCCACAAAAATGATTTTTTAGTCCCAAATTTTTGATTTTTCACAAGGAAATTGGACCCCAAAAGTTGTTGTCCAATTTGTCCTGAGTATGCTGATACCAAATATGTGGGGGGGGGGAAACTGTTTGGGCGCACAGCAGGGCTTGGAAAGGAAGTAATAACGTTTTGGAATGCAGACGTTGATGGGTGTCATGTTCCGTTTGCAGTGCCCCAGATGTGCCTAAACAGTGGAAAACCCCCACAAGTGACCCCATTTTGGAAACTAGACCCCCTAAGGAACTTATCTACATGTGTGGTGAGCACTTTGAACCCCAAAGTGCTTCACAGAAATTTATAAACGCAGAGCCGTGAAAATAAAAAAAAATTTTTCCTCAAAAATGATTTTTTTAGCCAGCTATTTTTTATTTTCCCAAGGGTAACAAGAGAAATTAGAACCCAAAAATTGGTGGGCAATTTGTCCTGAGTGCGCTGATACCCCATATGTTGGGGTAAACAACTGTTTGGGCGCACGGCAGGGCTCGGAAGGGAGACCCCCTGATGTGCCTAAATAGTGGAAACCCCTCAATTCTAGCTCCAACCCTAACCCCAACACACCCCTAATCCCAACCCTAACCCTAATCCTAACGCCCGGGCGTGAAAATAAAAAATCATATTTTTTCCACAAACCTGATCGATTAGTCCCCAATTTTTTATTTTCCCAAGGGTAACAGGAGAAATTAGACCACAAAAGTTGTTGTCCAATTTGTCCTGAGTATGCTGATACCCCATATATGGGGGGACCACTTTTTGGGCACAAGGCAAGGCTTGGAATGGAAGCAGCGCCGTTTGACTTTTTCAAACCAAAATTGGCTGGAATTGAGATTGGACACCATGTCGCGTTTGGAGAGCCCCTGATGCGCCTAAACAGTGGAAACCCCCCACAAGTAACACCATTTTGGAAACTAGACCCCCTATGGAACTTATCTAGATCTGTTGTGAGCACTTTGAACCCCCAAGTGTTTCACAAAAGTTTATAATGCCTGGGTGTGAAAAAAAAAAAAAACAATTTTCCACAAAAATGATTTTTTAGTCCCAAATTTTTGATTTTTCACAAGGAAATTGGACCCCAAAAGTTGTTGTCCAATTTGTCCTGAGTATGCTGATACCAAATATGTGGGGGGGGGGGAAACTGTTTGGGCGCACAGCAGGGCTTGGAAAGGAAGTAATAACGTTTTGGAATGCAGACGTTGATGGGTGTCATGTTCCGTTTGCAGTGCCCCAGATGTGCCTAAACAGTGGAAAACCCCACAAGTGACCCCATTTTGGAAACTAGACCCCCTAAGGAACTTATCTACATGTGTGGTGAGCACTTTGAACCCCAAAGTGCTTCACAGAAATTTATAAACGCAGAGCCGTGAAAATAAAAAAAATTTTTTCCTCAAAAATGATTTTTTTAGCCAGCTATTTTTTATTTTCCCAAGGGTAACAAGAGAAATTAGAACCCAAAAATTGGTGGGCAATTTGTCCTGAGTGCGCTGATACCCCATATGTTGGGGTAAACAACTGTTTGGGCGCACGGCAGGGCTCGGAAGGGAGACCCCCTGATGTGCCTAAATAGTGGAAACCCCTCAATTCTAGCTCCAACCCTAACCCCAACACACCCCTAATCCCAACCCTAACCCTAATCCTAACGCCCGGGCGTGAAAATAAAAAATCATATTTTTTCCACAAACCTGATCGATTAGTCCCCAATTTTTTATTTTCCCAAGGGTAACAGGAGAAATTAGACCACAAAAGTTGTTGTCCAATTTGTCCTGAGTATGCTGATACCCCATATATGGGGGGACCACTTTTTGGGCACAAGGCAAGGCTTGGAATGGAAGCAGCGCCGTTTGACTTTTTCAAACCAAAATTGGCTGGAATTGAGATTGGACACCATGTCGCGTTTGGAGAGCCCCTGATGCGCCTAAACAGTGGAAACCCCCACAAGTAACACCATTTTGGAAACTAGACCCCCTATGGAACTTATCTAGATCTGTTGTGAGCACTTTGAACCCCAAGTGTTTCACAAAAGTTTATAATGCCTGGGTGTGAAAAAAAAAAAAAACATTTCCACAAAAATGATTTTTTAGTCCCAAATTTTTGATTTTTCACAAGGAAATTGGACCCCAAAAGTTGTTGTCCAATTTGTCCTGAGTATGCTGATACCAAATATGTGGGGGGGGGGAAACTGTTTGGGCGCACAGCAGGGCTTGGAAAGGAAGTAATAACGTTTTGGAATGCAGACGTTGATGGGTGTCATGTTCCGTTTGCAGTGCCCCAGATGTGCCTAAACAGTGGAAAACCCCCACAAGTGACCCCATTTTGGAAACTAGACCCCTAAGGAACTTATCTACATGTGTGGTGAGCACTTTGAACCCCAAAGTGCTTCACAGAAATTTATAAACGCAGAGCCGTGAAAATAAAAAAAAAATTTTCCTCAAAAATGATTTTTTTAGCCAGCTATTTTTTATTTTCCCAAGGGTAAAAAGAGAAATTAGAACCCAAAAATTGGTGGGCAATTTGTCCTGAGTGCGCTGATACCCCATATGTTGGGGTAAACAACTGTTTGGGCGCACGGCAGGGCTCGGAAGGGAGGGAGCGCCATTTGACTTTTTAAACGCCATGTCATGTTTGGAGACCCCCTGATGTGCCTAAATAGTGGAAACCCCTCAATTCTAGCTCCAACCCTAACCCCAACACACCCCTAATCCCAACCCTAACCCTAATCCTAACCCTAATCCCAACCCTAATTGTAACCCTAACCCTAATTGTAACCCTAACCCTAATTATAACCCTAACCCTAAGGCTGGGTTCATTTTGCGTTTTACCAGCCCGTTCAACACATAGCGTTGACGGGCTGGTAACGGTATAGCATAACGCATCTGAGGCTCCGTCACTGAATGATGTCACGTCGCGAACGCATGCCGCTTTACGGCATTCATCGCGATGCATCCTCAAATGGGGGTGAATGACAGCGTTAACGGACTGTGTTACACCGTGTTATATCGCGGTGTAACGCAGTCCATCTAACGGACTGCCATAACGCAGTATGAACCCAGCCTAACACTAACCCTAATTATAACCCTAACCCTAACCCTAGCCTTAACCCTAACCCTAACAGAAAAATGAAAAAAAATATAATTTCTATATTTTATTATGTCCCTAACTATGGGGGTGATAAATGGGGGGGTTATGTACTGTTTTTTTTATTTTGATCACTGTGATAGTTTATCACAGTGATCAAAATGTACTTTTATGAGAATGAATGAAACTCTTTTTGAATCTGCCGCCAGGCAGATTCGGCGCCATTTTTTTTTTACAGGAAGAAGACGCCGGGATCCTGGGGCCTGTGGGAGGACCGAGGACACCGGGAGGTATAGGGGGGCGATCGGGGGACCTGGGGACCCTCATTCTCTCCCCTCTGATGTGCGATCACATCAGAGGGGAGAGAAATCATTTTTTTTTTTTTTTTTGCGGTCGCCGTTATACTTAGTATAACGGCGATCGCGACATTGGGGTCGGTAACCACCGACCCGGATCATGTTCTCTGGGGTCTCAGCCGCGACCCCAGAGAAAATTTCCCACCCCCCCCGGCAGAACGCGGCAGGCGCACTGAGCATCGGAGGAAGCAGGTGGACCCTTTTTCTCTGTCCTCTGATGTCCGATGACATCAGAGGACAGAGAAATTAAATGGCACAACAGATTTTTTTTTGTTGTTGTTGCGATCGCCGTTATAGGGTTAATAACGGCGATTGCAACATCGGGTCGGTAAAAACCGACCCGATTCATGTTCTCTGGGGTCTCGGCTACCCCCAGTAGCCGAGACCCGGAGAAAATGCGCCTCTGGGGGGCGCTATTCACTTTTTCCACAGCGCCATTAATTAACGCCGCTGTGGTTTAAGTACCCTTAATGACCGCCGTTAAAAGGCGTATCGGCGGTCGTTAAGGGGTTAATTTCTTCATGTAAATAAAAAAAAACAATGAAAGTACACATATTTAGTATCACCTCATCCGACACGACCCCCCTATAAACCTGTCCCACTAGTTAACCCCTTTAGTGAACCCCTTAAAAAAAAAACAAGGCAAAAAAACAATGATTTATCATCATATCGCCGAACAAAAAGTGGAATAACACGCGATCAAAAAGACGGATATAAATAAACATGGTACCGCTGAAAACGTAATCTTGTCCCGCAAAAAACAAGCCATGATACAGCATCATCAGCGAAAAAATAAAACAGTTATAGCTCGCAGAATAAAGCGATGCAAAAATAATTATTTTTTTATATTATTATTATTATTATTATTAATATTTATTTCTATAGCACCATTGATTCCATGGTATATATAAACGTTTTTATTGTATAAAAGCGACAAAACATAAAAAATTATATAAATGAGGTGTAATCGTACTAACCCAAAGAATAAAACTGCTTTATAAATTTTACCACATGCGGAACGGTATAAACGCCCCCCCAAAAGAAATTCATGAATTGCTGGATTTTGCTCATTCTGCCTCCCAAAAATCGTAATAAAAAGCAATCAAAAAATGTCATGTGCCCAAAAATGGTACCAATAAAAAAGATAACTCGTCCCGCAAAAAATAAGACCTCACATGACTCTGTGGGCCAAATTATGGAAAAATTATAGCTCTCAAAATGTGGTGATGCAAAAACTATTTTTTGCATTAAAAAGCGTCTTTTAGCGTGACAGCTGGCAAACATAAAAACCAGCTATAAATAGTAAATCAAACCCCCCTTTATCATCCCCTTAGTTAGGGAAAAATAATAAATTTTAAAAAATATATTTATTTCCATTTTACCATTAGGGTTAGGGTTAGGGTTGGGGCTAAAGTTAGGGTTAGAGTTGGGGCTAAAGTTAGGGTAATGATTAGGGTTGGGATTAGGGTTAGGGTTGTGTTGGGGTTAAGGTTGGAGTTAGAATTGGGGGGTTTCCACTGTTTAGGCACATCAGGTGCTCTCCAAACATGACATGGTGTCTGATCTCAATTCCAGCCAATTCGGCGTTGAAAAAGTCAAACTGTGCTCCCTCCCTTCTGAGGTCTGCCAAACAGTAGTTTACCCCCACATATGGGGTATCAGCATACTCAGGAAAAATTGCACAATAACTCTTGGGGTCCAATTTCTTCTGTTACCCTTGGGAAAATAAAATATTGGGGGCAAAATTATCATTTTTGTGGAAAAAAATATGATTTTTTATTTTTATGGCTCTATGTTACAAACTTTTGTGAAGCACTTGTGGGTTCAAAGTTCTCACCACACATCTAGATAAGCTTCTTTGGGGGTCTAGTTTCCAAAATTGGGTCAGTTGTGGGGGGTTTCCACTGTTTAGGCACATAAGGGGCTCTCCAAATGCGACATGACGCCCGCAGATTATTCCATCAAAGTCTGCAATGCAAAACTTCACTACTTCCCTTCCGAACCCCGATGTGTGCCCGTACAGTAGTTTTTCCCACATATAGGGTATCAGCTTGCTCAGGACAAATTGAACAACAACTTTTCGGGTCCAATTTCTCCTGTTACCCTTGGGAAAATAAAAAACTGGGGACTAAAATGTCATGTATCATGATTTTTCCTATTTTCACGCACGGGCGTTATAAACTTCTGTGAAGCACTTTGGGGTTCAAAGTGATCACCACACATCTAGATAAGTTCCTTTAGGGGTCTAAGTTCCAAAATGGGGTCACTTGTGGGGGTTTCCACTGTTTAGGCACATCAGGGGCTCTCCAAACACGACATGACACCAGCAGACCATTCCATCAAAGTATGCATTACTAAACGTCACTACTTCTATTCCGAGCCCGACGTGTGCCCATACAGTAGTTTTCTCCCACATGTAGGGTATCAGCGTACTCAGGACAAATTGTAGAACAACTTTTGGGGTCCAATTTCTCCTGTTACCCTTGGGAAAATAAAAAATTGGTGACTAAAAGATAATTTTTGTGGGAAAAAATAGGCTTTTTTATTTTCATGCCCTGGCATTATAAACTTGTGTGAAGCACTTGGGGGTTCAAAGTGCTCACCACACATCTAGATAAGTTCCTTAGGGGTCTAGTTTACAAAATGGGGTCACTTGGGGGTTTCCACTATTTAGGCACATTAGGGGCTCTGCAAACTAAATATGACACCCATCAAAGTCTGCAATCCAAAATGTCATTACTTCCTTTCTGAGCCCTGCTGTGCTCCCAAACAGTATTTTCCCCCCCACATATGGGGTATCAGCGTACTCAGGACAAATTGGACAACTTTTGGTGTCCAATTTCCTCAGGAAAAATCAAAAATTGGGGACTAAAAAAATATTTTTTGTGGAAATTTTTTTTTCCCACACCCAGGCATTATAAACTTTAGTGAAACAATTGGGGGTTGAACGTGCTCACAACAGATCTAGATAAGTTCCTTAAGGGGTCTAGTTTCCAAAATGGTGTCACTTGTGGGGGGTTTCCACTGTTTAGGCACATCACGTGCTCTCCAAACACGACATGGCGTCCAGTCATTCTGTGTTGAAAAAGTCAAACTGCGCTCCTTCCTTTCCGAGCTCTGCCATGCACCCAAACAGTGGCTTACCCCCAAATATTGGGTATCAGCATACTCAGGACAAATTGCACAATAACTTTTGTGGTCTTATTACCCTTGGGAAAATAAAAATTGAGGTGAAAAGATCATTTTTGTGGAAAAAATATGATTTTTTAATTTTACGGCTCTAGGTTATAAACTTGTGTGAAGCACTTGGGGGTTCAAAGTGCTCACCACAGATCTAGATAAGTTCCATAGGGGGTCTAGTTTCCAAAATGGTGTCACTTGTGGGAGGTTTCCACTGTTTAGGCACATCAGGGCTCTCCAAACCCAACATGGTGTCCAATCTCAATTACAGACAATTTTGGTTTGAAAAAGTCAAACGGCACTCCTTCCCTTACGAGCCCTGCCGTGCACCCAGACAGTGGTTTTCCCCCACATATGGGGTATCGGCGTTCTAAGGAGAAATTGCAAAACAACTTTTTCTGTCCATGTTCTCCTTTTACCCTTGTTAAAATAAAAAATATAATTTTTGTGACTAAAAAGTTAAATGTTCATTTTTTCCTTCCAAGTTGCTTCAGCTCCTGTGAAGCACCTGAAGGGTAAATAAACTTCTTTAATGTAGTTTTGAGTAGCTTGAGGGGTACAGTTTTTATAATGGTGTCACTTTTGGGTATTTTCTGCCATATAGATGCCTCAAAGTGACTTCAAATGTGAGGTGGTCCCTAAAAAAAATGGTTTTGTATAATTTGTTGTAAAAATGAGAAATCGCTGGTCAACTTTTAACCCTTATAACTTTGAAACAAAAAAAAAATGTTGGTTCCAAAATTGTGCTGATGTAAAGTAAACATGTGGGAAATGTTATTTCTTAACTATTTTGTGTGACATATTTCTCTGTTTTAAGGGAATAAAAATTAAAAGTTTGAAAATTGCAAAATTTTCCAAATTTTCGCCATGTTTCCATTTTTTTCATAAATAACCGCAAGTTATATCGAAGGAATTTTACCACTATCATGAAGTACAATATGTCATGAAAAAACAATCTCAGAATCGCTAAGATCCATTGAAACGTTCCAGAGTTATAGCCTCATAAAGAGACAGTGGTCAGAATTGTAAAAATTGGCCTGGTCATTAACATGCAAACCACCCTTGGGGGTTAAGGGGTTAATAATGTCTCAAGTGCCCCTTTATTGAATAATATTGCTCCAAATGGCCTTAAATAGATAATACCCTGTGAGTGCCTCACTGACAATAATGCTATCTGACTGACTTCCTAACAAATAACCCTCCTTCACAAAACAATATTGCTACATAAACGTAAAAATGCCTCAGAGAAAAATAAAATTTATATTCAACACAAAGTCCTAGATCAGCAGAGCAAGTGAATCCCGTTTTGTGATGGTGTCATTCTGTGCCTGTGCAGGGGCTCTAATGTCCTGTGTATGGTCCCACCTATCCTGTAGACTGTAGGCCCAAAGCAGCATATGGTCTACAAGTCATAGTGGTAGGTAAGGGAGCCTATTATTCCTTGCTCTACCAGATTGTTTAACAATTAAAAGTGACCCCTTTATTTATATCTTTAGAGCTGAGCTTCTGTTGGCTGTACGGCCCTGATTTTGGACCTGATGAATGCTGCTGTATTGCTCCTGCCTCGCCCTCCTCAACCCACTACACAGGCACATGTGATCCAGACAACTATGCATGTGCTTTCAATGAGGTGAAGGGAATAATTCGCTGCCAAATATCCCTGGTGAGAACAAAATATTGAGCACATGAATATGAAAGCATATGAAGAGTAAGAATATGAAAATGGTGAATTGCATCTTGCAATTCACCATTCTTGATACTTCCTTTCCCATAACATCCTCCATCAGATTAGAGTTAAGTCCTTCATCCAAAATAGATTGCTGTTGGCTGAGCGATGGTTAGACCAATCATTATCTCTCTCGATTCATCTATACCTAGGACCAAGTCTCCCAAACATCCCGGATCCAGCGGGACAGTCCAGATTTTGACAGTCTGTCCCACTGTCCCTGCCGGGAGTTTACTTTTCCCGCACTGCACTGATAAGCCACCCCTCCCCCCCATACACTGACCCCATCCATTCCTCGCCCTCCCAGAGAGACCCACCGCAGCCCCTCAATGCTAATAAATCCCAGCAATTACATTGCTAGGCTGTACTGTGCACACAGGACCTGTGATGAGGTCACAGGAGGGGAGGAATCAGGAGTCACATGATCAGGGGCCTCAGTGTATGCAGGACTCTGCTGTGCTGGTGGTCATGTTGCTGGATGAGAAGTTTGTGTGGGGTCAGGAGGGGTTTACAGGGTGGATGTAGCAGAGCTGTGTGTGTATGAGGTGTATGGAGCGGAGGCATGTGTGTACGAGGTGTATGGAGCGGAGTCGTGTGTGTACGAGGTGTATGGAATGGAGCCCTGTGTGTATGAAGTGTACATAGTCGTGTGTGTACGGGGTGTGCGGAGCGGAGCCCCGTGTGTACGGGGTGTACGAAACAGAGCCCTGTGTGTACGAAGTGTATGGAGCTGAGCCGTGTGTGTACGAGGTTTACAGAGTGGAGCCATCTGTGTACTGAGTGGAGCCGTGTGTGTGCAAGGTGTACGGAGTGGAGCCGTGTGTACGAGGCATACAAAGCGGAACCATTTGGGTATGAGGTGTGTGGAGCTGTGCGTGTACAAGGTGTATGGTGGGGAGCATTCATACCTCCCAACCGTCTCGGATCCAGCGGGACATTCCCGATTTTGAGAGTCTGCCCCGCTGTCCCGCCGGAAGCTTACTTTCCCGTGGACACAGGAGTACACGGCGGAGCCCCGAGGAGCACTTTAAAACTCGCACGTGACGTTCCACCGGAAGTGATGGCTGGAAGTTGACCAGAAATGAGGTAATTTTGGGAGGAGATTGTGACAGAACCATGGAGGCACTTCAGGGAATGCTTCAGATCCATCACGTGTCCTCCTCTGACAGCGCAGACTGTGAGATCGCCTTGGAATTGGGGATGACGGCCATGTGAGCGAATCATGATATGTACTGCACCGGGTGGCTCAGGTGGGCATTACAATGGGAGCTGGGCTGCTATAGTATATTTATAGAATCTTTCTCTCTCTGTTTTTTCTTTCCCTCTCTAATCTTTCTTTCGTTCTCTCTCCATTCTTTCTTTCTCTCTCTAATCTTTCTTTTTCTTTCTCTCTTTATTTCCCCTTTTTCTTTCTCTCTCTGTTCTCTTTCTTTCTTGTCTTTCTTTCTGTTTTTCTCTCTCTATCTGTTTTTTTCCCCTCTTTCTTTCTTTCTCTCCAATTTTTTTTTCTTTTTCCTCTTTCTTTCTTTTATCTCTCTGTTTTTTCTTTTTCCCCTCTTTCTCTCTCCCTCTGTTCTTTCTTTCTTTCCTTCCCCTCTTTCTTTCTCTCTCTCTGTTCTTTTTTCTGTCCCCTCTTTCTTTCTCTTTGTTCTTTCTTTATCTGTTATTTCTTTATTTCTTTCCCCTCTTTCTTTCTCTCTCTCTCTGTTCTTTCTTTCTTTCCCCTTTGTTTCTCTCTCTCTGTTCTTTCTTTCTTACTCTCTCTGTTCTTTCTTTCTTTTTCTCTCTCTGTTCTTTCTTTCGCTCTGTTCTTTCTTTCTTTCCCCTCTTTCTCTCTCTCTGTTCTTTCTTTCTCTCTCTGTTCTTTCTTTCACTCTATAATCTTTCTTTCTCTCTGTTCTGTCTTTCTCTCTGTTCATTCTCTCTCTGTTCATTCTCTCTCTGTTCTTTCTTTCTCTCTCTCTCTGTTCTTTCTGTGTGGCCCAGCTTCACAAGGCACACATGTCTCCTGGAAAATGCACAGGAAGGTAACTGTAAAGCTTGATATTCATTCACGCACACTTCTCAGCATTGCCACTAGAGGCATATTAGACTATTTAAGTAGTGTGACGTAGCAATAGTGATTCATCCCAGTCAGAGCTCAGTCTGAGCTAGACAGAAGAGATTCAAGTTCCTGTCTTTGGACAGAGAAGATCAGATTAGTCTTGGAGGGAGAGGAGAGAAGACTGAACCCACACAGAGCTTGTGTAGCTCATCTGATAAGGAAGTGGAGGCTAGTATGGGTGAAGTGAATCATCCTAGCCTAGTCAGAGCTACATCTTAACCTGCTACTCGGAACAAGCTGCCTGTGTTCCTAAGAAAGTGGAAGGTGACTCTCAGAGCTACAGCGTAAATACAGTCTGACGAAGCGTCCTGTGAGCTGCTCTGGACAGAGTTCTGTGAAGGAAAGAAGGAAAGGAATTACAGCAGTTATACCAACGAGTCAACTGAGAACAGGTCAGTGAGCACTGAAGGAAAGCTGACCTTTATACCATTGCTACACGTGCTTATGTTAAGGGCGAGAGCAGGGCGAAGGGCGAGTGGAGAAGCAAGAGTGACTAAAGGGACAAATCACCCTCACTCAGTTAACCGGACACCGGGGTCCGAAGCGTTGCTAGTGCTTCACGCCTAGTAATAAGAAAACCGGAGGCTTTCTGGACTACAAGTCGCAGAAGGTAGCCCTAAGCGCTGATACGTAACCGGGGTCAGGAAGAACAACAGTCTAGCAGGGCCCTGCACCAAAGACTAGTTCTATCCAATAGAAGGCTCCACCACAATGTTGGCCGGGCGTAGTTGCTATTAAAAGAGTTGCACCTGACTTTATGCAAGTTGTACTCACACACATTAAAAGGATAAAGGAGGCCTCTAACCTGCTCAACAGTTTTCCTGAATGTGCATTCTCCAACCTAACCAGCTTCCCGGGACATACCTGCAACATCTACAAGTAAAGGTATGGAAAGAGATTGCATTGTGTGTGACTGAATTCTTATCTGCACCCTGCATCACCACCATAGACTTTGAGGGACCAGTCCCACCTGTGGGGGACTTAACACCTAGCTGCCATAACATCCCCTCAGAGATCTACCCTGCAGCGCTGGTCAATCAGATCAGAAACCACAGGTGGCGTCACAAACTATCTTTATAATCCCCTGTAAATATCCCCCATTGCATGACCGCCAGGGCCACGGACCGAGCTCTGCTGCCAGTGACAACTCCCATAGAGTTCCATGGGCTCGGTTCCGAGTACCCCATAGCCCTGGTACCCACACATGTGGTGCGCGTCATCTAATCTGGCGTCACGAACAGGATACGAAGCTTGCAAATTTGTGAGTCCTGTGTTGCCTATATTGACTGTTTTGTGCAGAAAAGACTGTTTGCTGTTTTGTCATTTTTGGCGCCATTTACCGCCATTTTACCGCCATATTCGCGCCCTGAGGCGCTGGTGAAGAAGGTGGGCGTGCATTCGTGGGCGTACCCCCCCCTATGGCGCGAAAGTTATGGCCGCCCTCTCAAAATGCTACTATAATGTGAGATCCTACCCCACTGCAAGGGAGATCCGCCTTCTCTTCCTCCTCTATGTCATGGAGAAGGTGGAAGCGGTGCTGGAAGATGTGGCCCACCACCGCAAAGAAGTGGAGGAGATGGAGAAAGCTGGCGTGCCCTGAAACAGCGGCTGCTGTGGGACACAATGCTCTCTCCCCCAAGAACGAAGCCATTACCTGTACTCCCTGTGCCACCACTGCAAACGGCTGATGGAAAACCGGAGGCCGCCCCCAAAAGAGCTGTACCTGATCCCACCGATGGAGAGGTGGAAGAGAAGGAGGCTGAGGAGGTCCTGCCTGTTCCGGAGTGCCAGCTAGGCCAGGAGGCTGCAGAAGATTACAGTTCCCCGGTAGGAACACCGGAGGGGTCCCAGCCATCATTGCCAGAAATCGATTGGGACGCAATGCAGTATCTGGATGACGTCACTTATGCTGTAAAAGTGGAGAATGAGCAGCGACGCCGTGATCTGGATAAACAACGTCAACAGGAGCAGAGAGAGGCGCAGCAGCGGTACCATGAAAAGTTCCTTGCTGATAAGGAGGCCGTCCGGAAGAATAAAGGTACGCGACGGGAACCGCGGCGCCAGGGGTGCATAACTGGGTTCCAACTCCGCAAAGGCTGGGGCTTCATACATGAGCCGGGCCTATACCAAGAGATCTTTGTGAGTCGGAGAGATGTGGAGTCCCATTTAACCATCGGGCACCCTGGGAGGGATCTTGTAAACGGGGATATTGTCAGCTACACGCGGCACTGGGGGTTAAAAGGGTGGTACGCCTTAAACGTCACCCGTGTCAGCGACCCCGTCCCTGAAGCCAGTGAAGTCTCCCGTGCCACAGCATCGCAAACCCCAGCAGCGTCACCTTTGGCGTCCGCACCAGGCCGTGCACCAGCATCACCCTCTGCGTACTCCTCTACACCCAGGTCTTGCTCTGCATCGCAATCTGCGACCATTCCAGCATCGCAACCTGCGACCAGTTCTGAAGCGCAATTTGAATTGTACACTGTGGCACCTTCTACAACGTAATCTGCGTTCTACTACAGGGAGATACCTGTTAGGTCCCCAGATCAAACAAAAGATGTCGCTACACAAACGTACATTGCAGGACATGATCTTCTTGTAATGGGTTCCCGAGGTCATTGTATACTTCTGGCCCCAGGAATGGAAAAAGTAATGGTCACAAGCAAGAAAGATGAAACACGGTAGGACCCAGACAGGGGTTTACTGCAACTGAACATGTACAAAGTTTGAAGAAGTTTATTGAGAAAAAATTTGCACTTTACTATTGATAAATGTTTACATAGTATGTTTGCTTATTTAAAGTAGAATACCCGGCTGGGTAAAGAGTTAAAGTATAATGTGATTTTACTTGAAATGTGTTTTCATATGCAAAGGACTGTGTGGCTGTGGACTTTGCCAGCCCAAAAACTTTCATTGTAAATAGTTCGCACTTCGGTGCCCCATTTTGGTTTTACATAAAGCCTTACTACCTCTGAAGAAAAACCTGTATGGTGTGGCCTAGAGTGAGGTCTGCAGTCAGAAGTCCTGCAGCCCACCCAGGACCCACGTGGGAGGTTTTTGGTGCGGGTCCTCCACAAGAATCTTGTCTTATACTATGTATTTATTGAAAAGTATTTTGATAATTTTCTACTGATCTATGTACAAAATGTAACGTTCGAGAGTCCTCACCTCCCGCAAGGGATGAGTTATTATGTTGATGTTATATGCAAAAACAAAAATGTTTTTCTTTTCTATTTCAGCCCGGGAGTGCTGAGTTTAACTAGGGGGATGTGTGGCCCAGCTTCACAAGGCACACATGTCTTCTGGAAAATGCACAGGAAGGTAACTGTAAAGCTTGATATTCATTCACGCACACTTCTCAGCATTGCCACTAGAGGCATATTAGACTATTTAAGTAGTGTGACGTAGCAATAGTGATTCATCCCAGTCAGAGCTCAGTCTGAGCTAGACAGAAGAGATTCAAGTTCCTGTCTTTGGACAGAGAAGATTAGATTAGTCTTGGAGGGAGAGGAGAGAAGACTGAACCCACACAGAGCTTGTGTAGCTCATCTGATAAGAAAGTGGAGGCTAGTATGGGTGAAGTGAATCATCCTAGCCTAGTCAGAGCTACATCTTAACCTGCTACTCGGAACAAGCTGCCTGTGTTCCTAAGAAAGTGGAAGGTGACTCTCAGAGCTACAGCGTAAATACAGTCTGACGAAGCGTCCTGTGAGCTGCTCTGGACAGAGTTCTGTGAAGGAAAGAAGGAAAGGAATTACAGCAGTTATACCAACGAGTCAACTGAGAACAGGTCAGTGAGCACTGAAGGAAAGCTGACCTTTATACCATTGCTACACGTGCTTATGTTAAGGGCGAGAGCAGGGCGAAGGGCGAGTGGAGAAGCAAGAGTGACTAAAGGGACAAATCACCCTCACTCAGTTAACCGGACACCGGGGTCCGAAGCGTTGCTAGTGCTTCACGCCTAGTAATAAGAAAACCGGAGGCTTTCTGGACTACAAGTCGCAGAAGGTAGCCCTAAGCGCTGATACGTAACCGGGGTCAGGAAGAACAACAGTCTAGCAGGGCCCTGCACCAAAGACTAGTTCTATCCAATAGAAGGCTCCACCACAATGTTGGCCGGGCGTAGTTGCTATTAAAAGAGTTGCACCTGACTTTATGCAAGTTGTACTCACACACATTAAAAGGATAAAAGAGGCCTCTAACCTGCTCAACAGTTTTCCTGAATGTGCATTCTCCAACCTAACCAGCTTCCCGGGACATACCTGCAACATCTACAAGTAAAGGTATGGAAAGAGATTGCATTGTGTGTGACTGAATTCTTATCTGCACCCTGCATCACCACCATAGACTTTGAGGGACCAGTCCCACCTGTGGGGGACTTAACACCTAGCTGCCATAACATCCCCTCAGAGATCTACCCTGCAGCGCTGGTCAATCAGATCAGAAACCACAGGTGGCGTCACAAACTATCTTTATAATCCCCTGTAAATATCCCCCATTGCATGACCGCCAGGGCCACGGACCGAGCTCTGCTGCCAGTGACAACTCCCATAGACTTCCATGGGCTCGGTTCCGAGTACCCCATAGCCCTGGTACCCACACATGTGGTGCGCGTCATTTCTCTCTCTCTCTGTTCTTTTGTTTCCTTCACCTCTTTCTTTCTCTCTCTCTCTGTCCTTTCATTCACGCTCTGTTCTTTCTTTCTTTCCCCTCTTTCTTTCTCTCTCTAATCTTTCTTTCTCTCTGTTCTTTCTTTCTCTCTCTCTCTTTCTCTCTGTTCTGTCTTTCTCTGTTCTTTCTTTTTTCTTTCTTTCTCTCTGTTCTTTCTTTCCCCTCTTTCTTTCTCTCTCTCTGTTCTTTCTTTCTTTCCCCTCTTTCTTTCTCTCTCTGCTCTTTCTTTCTCTCTCTGTTCTTTATTTCTCTCTCTCTGTTCTTTCTTTCTCTCACTCTCTGTTCTTTCTTTCTCTCACTCTATGTTCTTTCTTTCTCTCTCCATGTTTTCCTTTTTCTCTCTCTGTTTTTTTTTCTTTCTTTTCCTCAGTACCAGTCAGTGTGCCCACAGTACCAGCCACTGTGCCCATAATGCCAGCCACTGTGCCCTTAGTACCAGTCAGTGTGATCAGCAGTGCTAAATGGGTGTGGTTGAGGCATGGATATGGGTGTGACTGGTTGTGAAATTGGTGTGGTCGGGCCGTGGCCTAAAATTTGCCGCAGCGCAGCCTTGTGCCTTCTTCAAAAGTTGGGAGGTATGCCTAGGACCTCTGTCAAATGCTCTTGTATTCTATATGAGAGAGTTGCTACCAGACTTCCCTGGCAGGTTATCTCAGTGAGAACAAAAGGATCATGACTCCTAAATAAGACATACTGAATCCTTATCTTTCCTGGTATCATCTGTGGTGGAAAAGTTGGCTGTTCCACGTAGACTTTAGCAAAAACATAGAATTCACCGCACACACTAATGATTTTAGCTTTGCAAAATTATAATTTATTGTGCTCCACAATGATGAGTAAAGTGCCATGCAAATGTAACAAAGATACCCCTACATTCAAATATACCCGACGTTTCGACTCTTCCCGAGTCTTAGTCATGGGGTACTAGAGGAAAATGAGAGAAAATAATGGGGTGAGTATTTACAACAAAATACAGAAAATATACATATTAAAATATATATACAGAGAAATATATACAATATATCCAGGGATATGCACAACAGATAAATATAGGATATAGGCATAGAGAAAATTCCAGAAAATTTTTTTTAATTGACAAATAATGTGCAACTGTAGTAATCACATGTCAATGTTATATATTGATATGAACCTACTATAATAATGTATGTACATATCTCATACTCAACAAGAGCAAGATAAAGGGGAAGGGGGAGATACCTGAATGGTGGGTAGTACAGAGTGTGGGCACTCGTCACGGTTAGATGACCAAAAATTGTAGCAGTGGTTATGAGACACTGGAACAAGAAATATGACATGTAGTATAGAATATAATAACTACAGATGGGCTGTTCCCATTGGGACTGGTCTGTAAGTAAATGCCATATATCAAAGAGAAGTAAATGCAGGGTTACCTGTATCAACAACCTATGTATGTTGCATAGCAGGAAGCTGGCAGGTGGGAAGAAACAGACACCTATTAGTCCACGTAGACTTTAGACTGCTGGAAAAACCCACTGATATCGGTGACTTTGGACAAAGTGAATTTAATGTGCATGGGAGCCATTAAGATACCACCATACACATTAGATGGATGACCAATCCCGCAATTCTAACCAATGTGAAGCTAACATGTATGCACTGTACACCATGTGATGTAGCAGAACTCAGATATAGCATGTCAACCTATAGTCTATAAATTCATGGAATTCTTTATCATTCTACACTATTGATTGGGCAGAGCACAAGCACTAGCCAACCAATGATTTATTAGCTTATCTTTTAAGGATAAAGGATCCCTCTTACTCATCTCTTGTTCTTGTCAATTACATTCCTTCCTGGACTAATTCTCTTAATGGTGTTCAACTAGTAGAAATAATTGCATGTATCTCTGGATTCGGATAACATGTCTGTTATGTCAGACTCAATACATTGCAGCTTGAAATGATTTATAGTCTCGGAGGTTATATAAATGTGATTGGTTTTTACAGTGCACTTCACATATAGTTATTGTGAAGCAGCTGTCTAATACGTTTTTACATCTAGTCAAGACATGGTAGGGTCAAATAGGTAGAATGGGGTAGAATGTTCAATATGTGGTTTTTGCTTTTTAAGCTAAGTCATAGGATACTGTTATGGAAGAATTACAAATACCAAATATATATAACCCGTAGAAGCGCCACTTGCGAAAAACGGCTGTCGTGAGCACCTGCACTCTTTTGCACTCACTCCCGGCCAATATGTCTTGATATGGATTAATAAAGACAAGCAAATTCTACAGACTGGTGAGTGCCACCTGTTTTCTTCATCTTCATTTTGGCCAAATATATATAAAATGTGCAAACAAAAACACCAGCAATAAGCGGCAGATAAACACAGCCCATTGAATTATATATTTTACATATTAAATACCACTGGATGTGCAATATACAAGAGCTACGAATGGTAAAAGGACAATCAGCATTCAATACACACTGTCCGTGCTTTACAGATTTAGCAAATAAAATTTATTGATTTTCTGATAAAATGTTTTATGTTTTCAATATTTGTTTATTTTTATAGTTTCTCTTAAAACAAGCAAACCAAAAAAACCTTATCCAGGTCATATAACCCCTCTCTGCCATCCGACGTACTATTCCGTCCATGTGACCCTGGACCTCATTCCATGGACGGAATAGTATGTCATATGCGATCAGCTGCGCTCCCGGGGGGAGCGCAGCTGATCGCGGCCGGGTGTCAGCTGTTTATCACAGCTGACACCCAGCACTACGTGTCAGGAGTGGTCACGGACCGCTCCCGGCACATTAACCCCTGGCACACCGCGATCAAACATGATCGCGGTGTACCGGGGGCACAGGGGAGGATCGCGCAGGGAGGGGGCTCCCTGCGCGCTCCCCTGAGACCCTCAGAACAGCGCGATGTGTCGCTCTGTTCCGAGGGTCCGTCCTCCCTCCAGGTCCCCGGATCCAAGATGGCGCCGGGGTCCTGCAGGGAGGCGGCTTCCTCAGTGCCTGCTGAGAGCAGGCGCTGAGGAAGCCTGCAGCGATGCCAGAGCGATCGCTGGTGTGACAGAGTGCTGTGCACACTGTCACACCAGCGATCTGCTAAAATACTGTGATCTCCCACCCTGGGACAAAGTAAAAAAGTAAAAAAAATAAAAATAAAAAGTGGTAAAAAAAATCATAAAAAAAAAATATATATTCCCCAATAAATTCATTTCTTCCTGTAAATAAAAAAACAAAACAATAAAAGTACACATATTTGGTATCGCCGCGTCCGTAACGATCCCCCCTATAAAAATGTCCCACTAGTTAACCCCTTTAGTGAACCCTTAAAAAAAAAAAAACTAAGCAAAAAAATCAATGCTTTATCATCATACCGCCGAACAAAAAGTGGAATAACAAGCGATCAAAAAGACCGATATAAATAAACATGGTACCGCTGAAAACGCCATCTTGTCCCGCAAAAAACGAGCCATGATACAGCATCATCAGCGAAAAAATAAAAAAGTTATAGCTCGCAGAATAAAGCGATGCAAAAATAATAATTTTTTATATAAAATTGTTTTTATTCTATAAAAGCACCAAAACATAAAAAAATGATATAAATGAGGTATCGCCGTAATCGTACTGACCCGAAGAATAAAACTGCTGTATCAATTTTACCACACGCGGAACGGTATAAACGCCTCCCCAAAAGAAATTCATGAATTGCTGATTTTTGTTCATTCTAACCTCCCAAAAATCGAAATAAAAAGCGATCAAAAAATTTCTAGTGCTCATAAATGGTATCAATAAAAACGACACCTCGTCCCGCAAAAAATAAGACCTCACATGACTCTGTGGGCCAAAATATGCAAAAATTATAGCTCTCAAAATGTGGTGATGCAAAAAACTATTTATTGCAATAAAAAGCGTCTTTTAGCGTGACAGCTGCCAATCATAAAAACCCGCTATAAATAGTAAATCAGACCCCCTTTATCACCCCCTTAGTTAGGGAAAAATAATAAAATTAAAAAATGTATTTATTTCCATTTTCCCATTAGGGTTAGGGTTAGGGTTGCGGCTAAAGTTAGGGTTAGGGTTGGCGCTAACGTTAGGATTAGGGTTAGGGTTGGGATTAGGGTTAGGGGTGTGTTAGGGTTAGGTTTGTGGTTAGGGTTGGGACTAGGGTTAGGGGTGTGTTGGGGTTAGGGTTGGAGTTAGAATTGGGGGGTTTCTGCTGTTTAGGCGCATCAGGGGCTCTCCAAATATGACATGGCTTCTGATCTCAATTCCAGCCAATTCTGCGTTGAAAAAGTCAAACGGTGCTCCTTTACTTCTGAGCTCTGCCATGTGCCAAACAGTAGTTTACCCCCACATATGGGGTATCAGCGTACTCTGGACTACAAGAGTTATTGTGCAATTTGTCCTATTTCTTCTGTTACCCTTGGGAAAATAAAAAACTGGGGGCGACAAAATCATTTTTGTAAAAAAAATGATTTTTTTGTTTTACGGCTGTATGTTATAAAACTCTGTGAAGCACTTGGGGCTTCATAGCGCTCACCACACATCTAGATAAGTTCCTTGTGGGGTCTATTTTCCAAAATGGGGTCACTTGTGGGGGGTTTCCACTGTTTAGGCGCATCAGAGGCTCTCCAAATGCGACATGACGCACCCAGACCATTCCATCAAAGTCTGCAATCCAAAACATCACTACTTCCCTTCCAAGCCCAGACGTGCACCCATACAGTAGCTTTCTCCCACATATTGGGTATCAGCGTACTCAGGACAAATTGGACAACATTTGGGGTCCAATTTCTCCAGTTACCCTTGTGAAAATAAAATATTGGGGGCGAAAAAATCATTTTTGTAAAAAAAAAGATTTTTTATTTTTACGACTGTACATTATAAACTTCTGTGAAGCACTTCGGGGTTCAAAGTGCTCACCACACATCTAGATAAGTTCCTTCTGGGGTCTATTTTCCAAAATGGGGTCACTTGTGGGGGTTTCCACTGTTTAGGCGCATCAGGGGCTTTCCAAATTCGACATGACACCCCCAGACCATTCCATCAAAGTCTGCAATCCAAAACGCCACTACTTTCCTTCCGAGCCCCAACGTGCGCCCATACAGTAGTTTACTCCCACATGTTGGGCATCAGAGTACTCAAGACAAATTGGACAACAACTTTTGGGGTCCAATTTCTCCTGTTACCCTTGTGAAAATAAAATATAGGGGCCGAAAAAATCATTTTTGTAAAAAAAAAAAAAAAAGATTTTTTATTTTACGGCTGTACGTTATAAACTTCTGTGAAGCACTTCGGGGTTCAAAGTGCTCACTACACATCTAGATAAGTTCCTTGACGGGTCTAGTTTCCAAAATGGTGTCATTTGTGGGGGATTTCCACTGTTTAGGCAGATCAGGAGCTCTCCAAACATGACATGGCATCCAGCCAATTCTGCGTTGAAAAAGTCAAACGGCGCTCCTTCCCTTCCAAACTCTGCCATGCACCCAAACAGTGGCTTACCCCCACATATGGGGTATCAGCGTACTCAGGACAAATTGCACAATAACTTTTGGAGTCTTGTTACCCTTGGGAAAATAAAAATTGGGGTGAAAAGATCAATTTTGTGGAAAAAATATGATTTTTTAATTTTACGGTTCTACGTTATAAACTTGTGTGAAGCACTTGGGGGTTCAAATTGCTCACCAAAGATCTAGATAAGTTCCTTAGGGGGTCTAGTTTCCCAAATGGGGTCACTTGTGGGGAGTTTCCACTGTTTAGGCACATCAGGGGCTCTCCAAATGCAACATGGCGTCCAATCTCAATTAGAGCCAATTTTGGTTGGAAAAAGTCAAATGGTGCTCCTTCCATTCCGAGCTCTGCCATGCGCCTAACAGTGGTTCCCCCCCACATATTGGGTATCAGCGTACTCAGGACAAATTGGACAACAACTTTTGTGGTCCAATTTCTCCTGTTACCCTTGGGAAAAATAAAAATTAGTGACTAAAAGATAATTTTTGTGGGAAAAAAATAGGATTTTTTATTTTCATGCCCGGGCATTATAAACTTGTGTGAAGCACTTGGGGTTCAAAGTGCTCACCAAAGATCTAGATAAGATCCTTAGGGGGTCTAGCTTCCAAAATGGGGTCACTTGTGGGGGGTTTTCACTGTTTAGGCTCATCTGGGGTACTACAAATGGAACATGACCCCCATCAATGTTTGCATTCCAAAACGTTACTGCTTCCTTTCCAAGCTCTGCCGTGCGCCCAAACAGTTTCCCCCCCCACATATGGGGTATCAGCGTACTCAGGACAAATTGGACAACAAGTTTTGGGGTCAAATTTCCTTGGGAAAAATCAAAAATTTGGGACTAAAAAATAATTTTTGTGAAAATTTTTTTTTTTTTCACACCCAGGCATTATAAACTTTTCTGAAACACTTTGGGGTTCAAAGTGCTCACAACAGATCTAGATAAGTTCCTTAGGGGGTCTAGTTTCCAAAATGGTGTCACTTGTGGGGGGTTTCCACTGTTTAGGCGCATCAGGGGCTCTCCAAAGGCGACATGGCGTCCAATCTCAACTCCAGCCAATTTTAGTTTGAAAAAGTCAAACGGCGCTCCTTCCCTTACGAGCTCTGCCGTGTGCCCAAACAGTGGTTTTCCCCCACATATGGGGTATTGGCGTACTCAGGAGAAATTGCACAACTTTATCTGTCCATTTTACCCTTGTGAAAATAAAAAAAAGTTTGTAAAAGATCATTTTTGTGGCTAAAAAGTTAAATATTCATTTTTTCCTTCCACGTTGCTTCAGCTCCTGTGAAGCACCTGAAGGGTTAATAAACTTCTTGAATGTGGTTTTGAGTACCTTGAGGGGTGCTGTTTTTAGAATGGTGTCACTTCAAAGTGACTTCAAATGTGAGGTGGTCCCTAAAAAATGGCTTTGTAAATTTTGTTGTAAAAATGAGAAATCACTGGTCAACTTTTAACCCTTATAATTTCCTAACAAAAAATAATTTTGGTTCCAATATTGTGCTGATGTAAAGTAGACATGTGGGAAATGTTATTTCTTAACTATTTTGTGTGACATATTTCTCTGTTTTAAGGGAAAAAAATTAAAAGTTTGATAATTGCAAAATTTTCAAAATTTTTGCCATATTTGCGTTTTTTTCAAAAATAAACGCAAGGTATATCGAAGAAATTTTACCACTAACGTGAAGTACAATATGTCACGAGAAAACAATCTCAGAATCGCGAAGATCCGTTGAAGCGTTCCAGAGTTATAACCTCATAAAGAGACAGTGGTCAGAATTGTAAAAATTGGCCCGGTCATTAACGTGCAAACCACCCTTGGGGGTGAAGGGGATCATTGACACACAGGTGCAGGATTCTTTATGGGTAGAGTGTATTTAATAGTTGTGTCTTGTTAGCCTGGTTCATATGGGCGACTATGGACCGTAATGTCCAGACCGGACCGCTGATCTCCTGACTAGTGTTGAGCATTCCGATACTGCAAATATCGGGTATCGGCCGATATTAGCTGTATCGGAATTCCGATTCCGAGTTCCGATATTTTCGTCTTATCGGATACCGGAATCGGGATTGTCACTGTCACTGTCAGTGTCCGTCTGTCGGGTCTGTCAGGAGTCAGCGGCACTTACCTGACAGAAGATCTCCGGCGGTCACGTCCTGGACTGCTTCATGGCCGCCATCCTCTTCTCCCCGGCGGTCACATGCAGTTTCTCGCGATAACTGCAGTGACTGCTGGGTAATCCCGGCCGTAAAGCAGTCAGTCCGATGACGTCACCGCCGGGGAAGCAGGTAATCAGCTGTGCTGCGTTGCAATGACAGGCTCTGCCTGTCATTGCGATGTAGCAGAGTTGGATCGTCGTGGGACAATCGTTTCTATGGACTGCGTCGGACAGGTGGTATACTGTTGGTTTGTTTTTTTTCTTTTTTTACAGGAGATCGATGGCGTCGCAGGAATGAGTGTATAATAAAAGAAATGAAAACTGTGTTGTCTCTTTTATTTCATTAAAATACTTTTTTCTTGCTTTGTCTTTTTTTTACACATTTAATAACTTTGGGATTAATAATGGATCGGTGTCTTATTGACACCTCTCCATTATTAACCGGGCTTATTGTCACCGTGCAATCAACGGTGACAATAACCCCTTATTACCCCGCTTGCCACCGCTACAGGGCAAGTGGGAAGAGCCGGGTAAAGTGCCACAATTGGCACATCTTTTGATGCGCCAAATGTGGGGCTGCTGTAGCCTGGTATTATCAGGCTGTTGAGGGCCAAAATCCATGGGCCTTGACAGTCTTTTAATACCAGGCCGCAGCAGTCTGCATTTTACTTGGCTGGTTAACAAAAATAGGGGGGATCCCCACGCCGTTTTTTTTTCGAGGGGATCCCCTATTTTTGTTAACCAGCCAAGCTAAGCAGACTGCTGTGGCCTGGTATTATCAGGCTTGCAAGGTCCATGGATATTGGATCCTTACCAGCCTGAAAAACCAGGCCTCAGCGGTCTGCTTCATCTGGCTGGTTAACAAAAATAGGGGGGACCCCACGCTAATTTTTTTCGAGGGGATCCCCTATTTTTGTTAATCAGCCAAGATATGCAGACTGCTGTGGCCTGGTATTATCAGGCTGGCAAGGTCCATGGATCTTGGCTCCTTAACAGCCTGAAAATCCAGGCCTCAGCGGTCTGCTTCATCTGGCTGGTTAACAAAAATAGGGGGACCCCACGCCAATTTTTTTCGAGGGGATCCCCTATTTTTGTTAATCAGCCAAGATATGCAGACTGCTGTGGCCTGGTATTATCAGGCTGGCAAGGTCCATGGATCTTGGCTCCTTAACAGCCTGAAAATCCAGGCCTCAGCGGTCTGCTTCATCTGGCTGGTTAACAAAAATAGGGGGGACCCCACGCCAATTTTTTTCGAGGGGATCCCCTATTTTTGTTAATCAGCCAAGATATGCAGACTGCTGTGGCCTGGTATTATCAGGCTGGCAAGGTCCATGGATCTTGGCTCCTTAACAGCCTGAAAATCCAGGCCTCAGCGGTCTGCTTCATCTGGCTGGTTAACAAAAATAGGGGGGACCCCACGCCATTTTTTTTTCGAAGGGAACCCCTATTTTTGTTAATCAGTTCCCTCTGACGTCACTGATTGTGTCCCTGGCTGACCTGAAGTGAAAGTGGAAAGCAATCAATTAAGCTTTCCACTTAAGGGCCCGTCTCACATAGCGATATCGCTACCGAGATCGCTGCTGAGTCACTAGTTTTGTGACGCAGCAGCGAGCTCACCAGCGATATCGCTGTGTGTGACATTCAGCGACGATCAGCCCCCCTGCCGGGTATCGCTGATCGTCGCTGAAATGTCAGGACCTTTGATCGCTGGTTTCCCGCCTGTCACACGCAGCGATGCGTGCCTGTCAGAGGGAAACCAGCGATCAAAAAAAGGTCCTGACATTTCTGCGACGATCAGCGATACCCGGCAGGGGGGCTGATCGTCGCTGAATGTCACACACAGCGATATCGCTGGTGAGCTCGCTGCTGCGTCACAAAACTAGTGACTCAGCAGCGATCTCGGTAGCGATATCGCTATGTGAGACGGGCCCTTAAGCGATGTTACCCGCAGTGTCGCTGTCCCAGATCGCTGCCTGAGCTGCCTGTTTGGCAGCTCAGCAGCGATCATGTAGCGATACACCAGCGATCCTGACAAGTGCATATCGTTGTCGGGATCGCTGGTGTATCGTTATGTGACACCCAGCCTTTACTCTCCTGTCAGGCAGGAGAGGAACTCATTCATTTGGGGTTTACTGTGAGGCTGCAGCATTAGCTGCGGTCCCTGCAGTAAACATTAACCCTTTCTGAAGGATTACACCGTGGGACCTGACTGTGCATGGGATAGGTAAGAATAATTTTGCTTTTTTATTTTATTTTTATTACAGGAAATGGTTTTTGCAGTAAAATAAAAGATGGTCAAAAACATGTGTCTTTATTTCATTAAAATGATTTTTAATTAAAGTGTGTGTGTTTTATTTTTATTTCATGCAATAGGATTAATAATTGATAGTTGTCTAATTGACAGCTCTCAATTATTAACCTGGCTTAAGGTCACCTTTCAATAGCAAGGTGGCTTTAACCCCATATTAACCCATTCGCCACCGCTACAGGGCAATGGGAATAGACGGGCAAAGTGCCAGAAAGGGCGAATCTAATTATAGATTTGTCTTTCCTGGGGTGTCTGGGGCAGATGTTAGTAGCCGGGGGGGGCAAAAATAATGGTCCCTCTCTGGGCTATTATTATCTGCCCCCACTCACTGGCTTTGTCTGTCTGGTTGCGAAAATAGGGCGGGAGCCCACGCATTTTTTTTCAGCAATTTTACACCTCATATATATATATACATGTCATTGAATTTGTGACACATATATATATATATTTATATTTGTAGTTCATACACTTCTACATAGTATAATAGCCGCTAATTCAATTGCCGGCTTTTGTGAAAATGCAGAACCCGACATGAAATGACACTTGGTGTACATAGGGTTAACCATGTCTTTTCATGTCCTTTGCTATCTAATTTGCACAAACAATTAAATCAGACTATGTGTGCAAAATTTCACACCTCTAGGGGTTAATTAAAGGTGTAAATTCGTAGCAAAAAAGTCCGTTTTTTTTACAACGAATTTACACCTTTAATTAACCCCTACAGGTGTGAAATTTTGCACACATAGTCTGATTTAATTGTTTGTGCAAATTAGATCGCAAAGGACATGAAAAGAAATGTTTAACCCTATGTACACCAAGTGTCATTTCATGTCGGGTGACCCGACATGAAATGACACTTGGTGTACATAGGGTTAACCATGTCTTTTCATGTCCTTTGCTATCTAATTTGCACAAACAATTAAATCAGACTATGTGTGCAAAATTTCACACCTCTAGGGGTTAATTAAAGGTGTAAATTTGTAGCAAAAAAGTCCGTTTTTTTTACAACGAATTTACACCTTTAATTAACCCCTACAGGTGTGAAATTTTGCACACATAGTCTGATTTAATTGTTTGTGCAAATTAGATAGCAAAGGACATGAAAAGAAATGTTTAACCCTATGTACACCAAGTGTCATTTCATGTCGGGTGCTTCTGTCTTTTCACTGAAGCCGGCTTTACCCGGCAATTGAATCAAAGGATATTTTACTATGTAGAAGTGTATAAACTATACATATATGTATATATATATGTCACAATGACATGTATATATATATATATATATGTATTCTATGTGTGTATATTTAGTGTTTACAAGGAAAGAATGGGGTTTTTTTAGTTGCGATATTTTGTTCCCATAGACTTACATGGGACTTCCGGTATCGGGTATCGCCGATATTTTAGTGATATCGGCGATACCATTCCGATTCCGATACTTTAGCATATCGGAAAGTATCGCTCAACTCTACTCCTGACTAGTGATGAGCGAATATATTCGACACTATTCGTGACTCACACGAATAGTACGGTATTTGGGCTATTCGTTACTCAGTGAGTAATTTGGTATTCACCTAGGTATATTCGAGTGACCCGCCCAGCATGTTTGGCAGTTTATTTGCAGCCAATAAACAAAGCCCAAAATTCAAATGACCATGTTTTAGCTGGCATTGTAAAGTGATGAGGAATACGTATTCCATTATCTTGCTATTTGGAATGGGGGAGGGACCTCCCAAATGTAGGAGTGAGAGCTCTCCCAAATGTATGATACAGGGCAACCTGAGGGCCCTTCCAAAACTCAGGTTTCAAGGCACCTGATGGCCCTCTGAAAATGTGAAGCGAGGGCCGCTTAATGACATGGCAGTGGACACGGTGGTGGTGGCGGGCGAAGCCCAAAATTCAAATGGACATGTTTTAACTGGCATTGTAAAAGGATGGGGAATATGTATTCCACTATCTAGCTAACAATTTGGAATGAGAGAGGGTCCTCCCAAATGTAGGAGTGAAAGCCCTCACAAATGTTAAAGGAAAAACTAAAGCCAAAACGCTGACTGAACATATGCTAAAGGGAGGTATCATTTTTTTTTTTTTTTATTTTGCATTATATATTATAGTCTGACAACATTATTCCCAGATACCATATGTGAGTCAGAAAGGCATGCAGGCATCTTCTTCCTGCTGTTCCCATTTAGTTTTAGCTCTTTCCCATCCATTTCAGCTTTTTTCCCCATGTCCTCAGACCTGTTTGTTGGGTCTAGCAGAAAAATATTCTGCCTTTCCACTGATTTGCATTTGATTCGTTTTTCGGTACAAATACACGGATATTTGAAATTATTCATGCCGATTTTCCCGAATCCGAATATTTCACTATTCGCTCATCACTACTTGCTGACTAGTGTTGAGCGATACGATAATGCAAATATCGGCTATCGGCCGATATTAGCTCTATCGGCCTTTCGATAATTCGTTTCGATATTTTCGTCTTATCGAATACCGGAATCGGATTTGTCACTGTCACTGTGAGTGTCCGTCGGTCGGGTCTGTCAGGAGTCAGCGGCACTTACCTGGCAGAAGATCTCCGGCGGTCACGTCCTGGACTGCTTGATGGCCGCCATTATCTTCTCCCTGGCGGTCACATGCAGTTTTTCGCGATAACTGCAGTGACTGCAGGGTAATCCCGGCCGTAAACCAGTCCGATGACGTCACCGCCGGGGAAGCAGGTAATCAGCTGTGCTGCGCCGGGATTCTGATGTAGCAGAGCTGGATCGTCGTGGGACACTCGTTACTATGGACTGCGTCGGTCAGGTGGTATACTTTTTTTTTTTTTTCATTTTTTTTACAGGAGATCGATGGCGTCGCAGGATGAGACTGTAATAAAAGTAATGAAAACTGTGTTTTGTTTTTTTTTATTAAATTAAAAAACTTTTTATAAACATTCACCCGTCCGGGTACATAAACAATTTAACTATTTATCAACAATTTAACTATTTACATACAGGGACCCTGTCCGGGTTATTTATACTTCTTTGGCAGGGGTGTTCCAGGTACCACATGGTACTCTTCTGATGCTTGCCAAACATCCGAGGCACCAAGGACCACCAGGACCTGATGACGTCGTGTGGCCTGTACAGTCAAGTCGTGACCCGCTATCTGGGTCTGTGTGGCCACCTCTTTCATCTCCCTCCGGGTCTGGAACCCTATGTCCCGGACTGAACGAACCCCAGGGGGCCTAACAGGCGCCGGGTACGGGCCAGCTATACTTATCATGTCCATAGCTGGGGCTGCTGAGGAGACCACTGAGGGAGGCTTGGGAGATTTACGGCGTGGGGTGGGCACTTTTGCAGAGGCCTGGATGTGGGAGGCTGAAGGCTCCGAGGGTCTCACAGGTTCCTGACACACTGGGGAGTAGGGGTCGCACCTGGTAACATTTAGGGCGTACCATCCATTGTAACCCCAGTGTCGGGTGTAAGTCACCAAGTCTCCTGGCAACAGGTCCCTCCCCGGGTGTCCTTCTGGGAGGTGAGCCTCCACGTCCCGCCGGTTCACAAAGACTTCTAAATAAAGTCCAGGCTCCTTGATGAAGCCCCAACCACCTTTCAATTTAAAGCTCCGTACTGCACCCTTACGCCGCGGCTCACACAGGGTTCCTTTATCCTTTCTCATCCGGTCCTTATCTGCCCGGTCCTTCTCCAGGTTACGTTGCCGAAGTTTTAGGGTTTCTCGCTGCTCCCTTTGTCGCTCTGCTTCCCACTCCCAACGTCTCCACTCTTCCTCCTGACGCTGGTTGAAATTCTCCTCCACCAGTTGCTCCATGTCTCCACCACTCCACTGCAGCTTACAGTATCCGGTTTGCTACAGCTCTCCTGTCGCCCCCCAGTCCTGGCGGCGCTCCCCTGCGGAGGAAGCAGACGGCTCTAAATCAGATGACAGTCGGGGCTCCGGTACAGGCAGGTAGTGCTCTGGTGCCTGCGCGGCCTCCTCCATGAGGACGGGTGTCGCTTCTTCTGTCTCAGCGACGGGGGCAGACAGCGGGATCTGGGTGCTGACGGTGCTGCGGTTTTTGCAGGAACGGGTGCCTCCACTGCGGCAACGTCAACCAGATCACATTGCAAGGACTCCTCTACTAGAACGGGTGCCTCACCTTCCGGTACAGACACTTCAGGTAAGAGGGATTGGCGCCGCTCCAAGTTTAGTTTTAGGGCACGCCAGCTGGCTTCCATCCTGGCGACCTCCTCCCGGTGCCGGGCCAGGCCTCTTAGGGTATCCGCCGCTTCTTGCAGCGTAGGAGGGTTTCCAGGCCGGGTGCCCAACGGTGGTTCCGTGGCGATCGGGTCGCTTCCGTGGGGGGAGAGCTCTGACTGCTCCATCCCTTCACACTTCTGCTCGTGTCCATTAGCCATCTCTGCCAAGTCACATGTGTCATTAGCATCTGGAGAGGGCCCCTCTTTTGTAGGGAGGCGGGACCTTCGCGTTAGTTTCCACACACTGAGGAGGATGAGGAGGCGGAACTGAAGAGCTGTGGGGCACGATCTTACATTGCAGTACCATTTAGAGCCATCGTTTTCGCGTCACTGAGTGAGTGTACAGTACACCCATGAAGAGCACGCCCTTCTTCTTCACCAGTGCCTCGTCGTGACGCAGATATGGCGGAAAAATGGCAAATACATTCTCTGATGATTTTAGCAATTCTCAAGCACAAAACCAGTTCAATTCAGGCACACAGGACTCGCTTATAGCGAGCTACAGAATCCTGTTCGTGACGCCCAAGTTGAGTCGCACAGAGCCAGAGGTTTTGGGGGTACTCGGCACCGAGCCCGTCGACTTCTATGGGGTATGTCACGGCTTTACCCGGCAATTGAATCAGAGTCTATTTTACTATGTAGAAGTGTATAAACTATAAATATATGTATATATATGTCACAATGACATGTATATACATATATATATGTATTCTATGTGTGTATATTTTGTGTTTACAACGTAAGAAAGGGGTTTTTTTGTTGCGATATTTTGTTCCCATAGACTTACATGGGACTTCCGCTATCGAAATCAGATATCGACGATATTTAGTGCTATCGGCGATACAATTTCGATACGATATTTTTAGATATCGAGCACTATCGCTCAACACTACTCCTGACCCGAACCCAATTATGATCAGTGTCATTTTATGTGGTGTGGCAAGACGACTCGCTCGGTTCTCCTGGAGGCAGACTCAGGACACACGTTCTCAGGTTTTTCTTTCTGCTGGTTTATTATCAGCCATAAACTCATGCAGGTTTCGCAGGAAAAGTAAACATGAACCCTCTGGGTTAAACGGGAAAACATAAAAAACAAACAATAACTCAGTCCATAGATGAGTGGGTTCCGCCCGCTCTCGGTAGCATAAACTGCACTGCTAAAGTCCTTGTGGAAAGCTTTGCAGCTTCCACTATACTGTCTGGAGACTTTCCTCTCCAGACCACACCAGAGGAAAAAAAACAGGACTGAGCTTTTATACCTTGCTCAGCCACACCCTTTAACAGAGTAAACCTACCAGCATATAACATGCTGGCAGATAAATAAAGTAGGTCTTAGTTCACACAGGAGAGCATCCTGTGTGACACATACCTCCCCTCACATATAAAACCAGTGACACTGTCACATATTCCCCCCCTCTGCCCAAAGCCGGGGGGTTTGGGCACCTTCTGACACCAGACAGGAAATCCTAGAGAGGGCATCTGCATTCCCATGTAACTTCCCTGGCCTATGCTCCACGTGAAAGTTAAAATCTTGAAGCTCTAGGAACAATCTAGTTACTCTAGCATTTTTTCCCGTCTTTTCGCTCAACCATCTCAATGGGGCATGGTCTGATACTAATTTAAACTTCCGGCCTAGTAGGTAATATTTCAGTGTATCCACGGCCCATTTTATGGCTAAACACTCTTTCTCTACTATGGCGTAGTTCTTCTCGCAGGAGGACAGCTTTCGGCTTAGATAGAGAATGGGATGTTCTTCCCCATTTATTTCTTGGGAGAGTACGGCCCCTAGACCAACCTCTGATGCGTCAGTCTGGACCACAAATTCTTTCTTAAAGTCTGGCGCGACCAGGACAGGCTGCTTGCACAGTGTTAGCTTCAGCTTTTGAAACGCGGTCTCCGTTTCTTCCGTCCATTTCACCATGGTTGATTTGGTGCCTTTTAGAAGATCTGTTAGTGGGGCGGCAATCATGGCGAAATTCGGGATAAACCGCGGGTAGTATCCCACCATTCCCAGGAATGCTTTCACCTGCTTCTTTGAGAGCGGTTGCGGCCAGGTTTGAATTGCCTCCACTTTCTTGATCTGCGGCTTTATTTCGCCTCTCCCAACAACATAGCCCAGGTACTTGGCCTCCTCTTTTCCGATGGCACACTTTCTCGGATTTATGGTAAATCCTGCTTTCCTTAGCGCGTCCAAAACGGCCTGTAGTTTAGGTAGGTGACTAGCCCAGTCTGAGCTAAAGACCACAATGTCGTCGAGGTAGGCTGCGGCATACTTCTTATGTGGGGCTAGGATCCGATCCATATCCCTCTGGAAAGTGGCTGGGGCCCCCTGTAGTCCGAACGGCATCCGCGTGTATTGAAAACAGCCATCCGGTGTTGAGAAAGCCGTCTTCTCTTTAGCCATCTGGGACATGGGGATCTGCCAGTAGCCCTTCGTCAGGTCAAGAGTGGTGATGTACCTCGCCGGTCCAAGCCTCTCAATGAGTTCGTCGACGCGGGGCATAGGATACGCGTCACACTTGGATACCTCATTTAGCCGACGGTAGTCATTACAAAACCTCCACTCTCCATTGGGTTTCGGCACGAGGACGATTGGGCTCGACCACCCACTCTTTGACTCCTCTATTACCCCGAGGTCTAACATCCTCTTCACCTCAGCCGAGATCACCTCCCGGCGTGCTTCCGGAATCCGATACGGCTTCAAATTTACTCGTACATGCGGTTCAGTCAGCACGTCATGCTCTATCACTTGTGTATGCCCTGGCAACTCTGAGAACAGGTCCCGATTCCGCTGTAGTAATTCTCAACACTGTTGCTTTTGGGCCGGTGATAGAGTCTCTGCAATAGTGACCTCCTCCACCTTGCCTTCTGGTGCGGCTCCCAGGCAAGGAGTTTCCACAGGTTCACGGTCCCGCCACGGCTTGAGCAAGTTTATATGATATATTTGATGTGCCTTCCTTCGGCCAGGCTGGTGGACTTTATAATTAACCTCGCTGACTTTCTCCAGCACCTCGTATGGACCTTGCCATTTGGCGAGGAACTTGCTATCGACGGTAGGGATCAGCACCAAAACACGGTCTCCGGGCTGGAACTGTCTTAGTCTCGCCGACCGGTTATAGACTCTCACCTGGGCTTCCTGCGCCTGGAGGAGATGTTCCTTTACGATGGGCATCACCTTTGAAATTCTCTCCTGTAACTGGGCGACATGTTCGATGATACTCCGGTGTGGCATGACTTCAGCCTCCTAAGTTTCCTTGGCGATGTCTAGGAGACCTCTTGGATGCCGCCCATATAGGAGCTCAAATGGAGAGAAGCCCGTGGAGGCTTGAGGAACTTCTCTGACCGAGAAAAGCAGAAATGGGAGCAGGTAGTCCCAGTCTCTCCCATCCTTTTCAACGACCTTCTTGAGCATCGCCTTTAAGGTCTTGTTGAAGCGTTCCACTAGGCCGTCCGTTTGTGGATGATAAACCGAGGTCCGCAGCTGAGTTATCTGAAGGACTCTGCAAAGCTCCTTCATCACCTTGCTCATGAAGGGGGTTCCTTGGTCTGTTAGAATCTCTTTTGGTAGACCTGTCCGAGCAAAAATATGGACCAACTCTCGGGCTATACTTTTACTGGACATGTTCCTTAGGGGAACCCCTTCTGGATACCGAGTCGCATAGTCCATGACGACCAGGATATATTGGTGGCCCCGAGCTGATTTGACTATGGGGCCCACGAGGTCCATGGCAATCCTCTCAAAGGGAACCTCTATCACAGGTAGTGGAACTAAGGGGCTACGGAAGTGGGAGGAGGGAGCGGTTATTTGGCAGATGGGGCAGGACCTACAAAAGTTTTGAATTTCTCGATAACACCCTGGCCAATAAAACCTCCTCAGTATCCTCTCCTGAGTTTTCTCGACCCCTAGGTGTCCCCCCAGAACATGTGAATGGGCCATGTCTAGCACCCGCCGTCTGTATGGCCCCGGCACTAACAGCTGTTCCACTATCTCACCGCCCCTCAGTTTGGCCACCCGATATAGCAACTCCCCCTGTACTGCAAAGTGGGGGAATCTGGTGTCGGCCCCGGCTCTTGGGCAACCCCATTACATACAGTAACCTGGTCGAACGCCCCTTTTAAGGTCAGGTCTCGAACTTGAGCAGTCCCAAAGTTCTCTCTGGACATATCTAACGCAGGTAGGTGGCCTCCTCGGTCACCGTCTCACCCTCATCACCGACAAGGACGCACAGTGGGAACTCCTCTCTCTGAGACTCTGTCGGGGGTTCTTCTTCAAGGATCTCGCTTTTCCCCATGCTACTTAGTCCAGTTCCCTTCCCCCACAAGTCCCAGAATAAGGAAAAATCACGGCCCAATATGACGGGATGTATCAGGTTAGTGTTGAGCATTCCGATACTGCAAATATCGGGTATCGGCCGATATTAGCTGTATCGGAATTCCGATTCCGAGTTCCGATATTTTCGTCTTATCGGATACCGGAATCGGGATGTCACTGTCACTGTCAGTGTCCGTCTGTCGGGTCTGTCAGGAGTCAGCGGCACTTACCTGGCAGAAGATCTCCGGCGGTCACGTCCTGGACTGCTTCATGGCCGCCATCCTCTTCTCCCCGGCGGTCACATGCAGTTTCTCGCGATAACTGCAGTGACTGCTGGGTAATCCCGGCCGTAAAGCAGTCAGTCCGATGACGTCACCGCCGGGGAAGCAGGTAATCAGCTGTGCTGCGTTGCAGTGACAGGCTCTGCCTGTCATTGCGATGTAGCAGAGTTGGATCGTCGTGGGACAATCGTTACTATGGACTGCGTCGGACAGGTGGTATACTGTTGGTTTGTTTTTTTTCTTTTTTTACAGGAGATCGATGGCGTCGCAGGAATGAGTGTATAATAAAAGAAATGAAAACTGTGTTGTCTCTTTTATTTCATTAAAATACTTTTTTCTTGCTTTGTCTTTTTTTTACACATTTAATAACTTTGGGATTAATAATGGATCGGTGTCTTATTGACACCTCTCCATTATTAACCGGGCTTATTGTCACCGTGCAATCAACGGTGACATTAACCCCTTATTACCCCGCTTGCCACCGCTACAGGGCAAGTGGGAAGAGCCGGGTAAAGTGCCACAATTGGCACATCTTTTGATGCGCCAAATGTGGGGCTGCTGTAGCCTGGTATTATCAGGCTGTTGAGGGCCAAAATCCATGGGCCTTGACAGTCTTTTAATACCAGGCCGCAGCAGTCTGCATTTTACTTGGCTGGTTAACAAAAATAGGGGGGATCCCCACGCCGTTTTTTTTTCGAGGGGATCCCCTATTTTTGTTAACCAGCCAAGCTAAGCAGACTGCTGTGGCCTGGTATTATCAGGCTTGCAAGGTCCATGGATATTGGATCCTTACCAGCCTGAAAAACCAGGCCTCAGCGTCTGCTTCATCTGGCTGGTTAACAAAAATAGGGGGGACCCCACGCTAATTTTTTTCAAGGGGATCCCCTATTTTTGTTAATCAGCCAAGATATGCAGACTGCTGTGGCCTGGTATTATCAGGCTGGCAAGGTCCATGGATCTTGGCTCCTTAACAGCCTGAAAATCCAGGCCTCAGCGGTCTGCTTCATCTGGCTGGTTAACAAAAATAGGGGGGACCCCACGCCAATTTTTTTCGAGGGGATCCCCTATTTTTGTTAATCAGCCAAGATATGCAGACTGCTGTGGCCTGGTATTATCAGGCTGGCAAGGTCCATGGATCTTGGCTCCTTAACAGCCTGAAAATCCAGGCCTCAGCGGTCTGCTTCATCTGGCTGGTTAACAAAAATAGGGGGGACCCCACGCCAATTTTTTTCGAGGGGATCCCCTATTTTTGTTAATCAGCCAAGATATGCAGACTGCTGTGGCCTGGTATTATCAGGCTGGCAAGGTCCATGGATCTTGGCTCCTTAACAGCCTGAAAATCCAGGCCTCAGCGGTCTGCTTCATCTGGCTGGTTAACAAAAATAGGGGGGACCCCACGCCATTTTTTTTTCGAAGGGAACCCCTATTTTTGTTAATCAGTTCCCTCTGACGTCACTGATTGTGTCCCTGGCTGACCTGAAGTGAAAGTGGAAAGCAATCAATTAAGCTTTCCACTTAAGGGCCCGTCTCACATAGCGATATCGCTACCGAGATCGCTGCTGAGTCACTAGTTTTGTGACGCAGCAGCGAGCTCACCAGCGATATCGCTGTGTGTGACATTCAGCGACGATCAGCCCCCCTGCCGGGTATCGCTGATCGTCGCTGAAATGTCAGGACCTTTGATCGCTGGTTTCCCGCCTGTCACACGCAGCGATGCGTGCCTGTCAGAGGGAAACCAGCGATCAAAAAAAGGTCCTGACATTTCTGCGACGATCAGCGATACCCGGCAGGGGGGCTGATCGTCGCTGAATGTCACACACAGCGATATCGCTGGTGAGCTCGCTGCTGCGTCACAAAACTAGTGACTCAGCAGCGATCTCGGTAGCGATATCGCTATGTGAGACGGGCCCTTAAGCGATGTTACCCGCAGTGTCGCTGTCCCAGATCGCTGCCTGAGCTGCCTGTTTGGCAGCTCAGCAGCGATCATGTAGCGATACACCAGCGATCCTGACAAGTGCATATCGTTGTCGGGATCGCTGGTGTATCGTTATGTGACACCCAGCCTTTACTCTCCTGTCAGGCAGGAGAGGAACTCATTCATTTGGGGTTTACTGTGAGGCTGCAGCATTAGCTGCGGTCCCTGCAGTAAACATTAACCCTTTCTGAAGGATTACACCGTGGGACCTGACTGTGCATGGGATAGGTAAGAATAATTTTGCTTTTTATTTTATTTTTATTACAGGAAATGGTTTTTGCAGTAAAATAAAAGATGGTCAAAAACATGTGTCTTTATTTCATTAAAATGATTTTTAATTAAAGTGTGTGTGTTTTATTTTTATTTCATGCAATAGGATTAATAATTGATAGTTGTCTAATTGACAGCTCTCAATTATTAACCTGGCTTAAGGTCACCTTTCAATAGCAAGGTGGCTTTAACCCCATATTAACCCATTCGCCACCGCTACAGGGCAATGGGAATAGACGGGCAAAGTGCCAGAAAGGGCGAATCTAATTATAGATTTGTCTTTCCTGGGGTGTCTGGGGGCAGATGTTAGTAGCCGGGGGGGGCAAAAATAATGGTCCCTCTCTGGGCTATTATTATCTGCCCCCACTCACTGGCTTTGTCTGTCTGGTTGCGAAAATAGGGCGGGAGCCCACGCATTTTTTTCAGCAATTTTACACCTCATATATATATATACATGTCATTGAATTTGTGACACATATATATATATATTTATATTTGTAGTTCATACACTTCTACATAGTATAATAGCCGCTAATTCAATTGCCGGCTTTTGTGAAAATGCAGAACCCGACATGAAATGACACTTGGTGTACATAGGGTTAACCATGTCTTTTCATGTCCTTTGCTATCTAATTTGCACAAACAATTAAATCAGACTATGTGTGCAAAATTTCACACCTCTAGGGGTTAATTAAAGGTGTAAATTCGTAGCAAAAAAGTCCGTTTTTTTTACAACGAATTTACACCTTTAATTAACCCCTAGAGGTGTGAAATTTTGCACACATAGTCTGATTTAATTGTTTGTGCAAATTAGATCGCAAAGGACATGAAAAGAAATGTTTAACCCTATGTACACCAAGTGTCATTTCATGTCGGGTGACCCGACATGAAATGACACTTGGTGTACATAGGGTTAACCATGTCTTTTCATGTCCTTTGCTATCTAATTTGCACAAACAATTAAATCAGACTATGTGTGCAAAATTTCACACCTCTAGGGGTTAATTAAAGGTGTAAATTCGTAGCAAAAAAGTCCGTTTTTTTTTACAACGAATTTACACCTTTAATTAACCCCTACAGGTGTGAAATTTTGCACACATAGTCTGATTTAATTGTTTGTGCAAATTAGATAGCAAAGGACATGAAAAGAAATGTTTAACCCTATGTACACCAAGTGTCATTTCATGTCGGGTGCTTCTGTCTTTTCACTGAAGCCGGCTTTACCCGGCAATTGAATCAAAGGATATTTTACTATGTAGAAGTGTATAAACTATACATATATGTATATATATATGTCACAATGACATGTATATATATATATGTATTCTATGTGTGTATATTTAGTGTTTACAAGGAAAGAATGGGGTTTTTTTAGTTGCGATATTTTGTTCCCATAGACTTACATGGGACTTCCGGTATCGGTATCGGGTATCGCCGATATTTTAGTGATATCGGCGATACCATTCCAATTCCGATACTTTAGCATATCGGAAAGTATCGCTCAACTCTATATCAGGTCCTTTACCAACCCGACTTCATGGGACTGGGCACCACAGTCTGTCCCCACTGTTACTGTGGCCACGGGATAGTCCTTGGCGTCACCATGGATGCACCGAACACCCAGGGTTTTGGAAGGGATCAACTGGTGGGGAAGGGATGCTCTGATCAAGGTCACCAGACTCCCGGAGTCCAACAGCCCAAGCACTTTTATTCCATTAATGGATACTGCACACGCCTGCGGTCCCTTGCCGGGTCGACAGTCCACGCTACAGGCGGGATAGGCATAATAGGAG
>JARQOD010007090.1:29434-40336 GCA_033576555.1 Oophaga sylvatica | reverse complement strand
GCCCCGGAGCAGATCCCCAAAGAACATAGAAAGCCCCCAAACATGTAATGGCGGTTAGACAAGAAGAAATACTGACACAGACAGAAAATAGTATGAGCAAACGTTGGGGCCCAAACTTACTAAATAGAAAAGGATAGGAAGGGCACTTACTGCAATCCCAAAAAACCCTGAAAAGCACCAACTCTACTAATTTCAAAAACAACTGAGATCACACGACCTCTACCACCTAAATTAGTTCTCTGGTGTAACCAAAAACAAAACAGCAGCCACTGAAAAAACTGGAAAAAGCAAATGTACAAACATCAGTGGCTGAACTGAACTGAGAGGGCAAAAGCCCCCAGAAGGGACCCTGAAGGCCCCCACAGAAGTGCAGGACAAAATGCAAAAATCAAGCACAAAAACAAAAAGAAGAAAATGTCTTATCTGTTAGCAGGAGATTCAGACACGACACAGCAGGCTACCAAGGAAACAGGAATCAAGGATTGAGACCAGAACAATTGATCACCGGCAACCCTGATGGGAAGGCGACTCCCTTATATAAGACCAGTCAGTAACACCTGATTCCCAATCCTCACAATCTTCACTGGACAGTCCAGTACCGTTTGTAACCACCAGAGGGAGCTTCTGCTCAGAACTCATTTTCAGCCTATTCACAACAGTACCCCCCCCCTTGAGGAGGGGTCACCGAACCCTCATTTGAGCAACCAGGTCGGTCAGGATGAGATCTATGATAAGCACGGATGAGTCTCCTAGCATGGATGTCCGAAGCAAACACCCAAGAATTGTCTTCCTGACCATAACCTCCCCACTTAACCAAATACTGGAGTTTCCGTCTAGAAAAACGAGAATTCAATATTTTCTCAACCACATACTCCAGATTGCCCTCAACCAAAACAGGGTCAGGAGGCACAGTAGTAGGAACCACTTGCTCAACAAACCTCTTCAACAAGGACTTGTGGAACACGTTATGGATCTTAAATGTCCCTGGAAGAAGCAAACGAAAAGAAACAGGATTAAGAATCTCCATGATCTTATAAGGTCCAATGAACCTAGGCTTAAATTTAGGAGATGCCACTCTCATAGGAATATTTCTTGAGGACAACCAGACCAAGTCCCCCACTTTAAACCGAGGACCATCAGTCCTATGCCGGTTAGCAAACCGCTGGGCCCTCTCCTGAGAGAGGGACAACCTCTCCACTACCTGGTCCCAAATCTGTTGCATACGCTCCACAACAGAGTCAACACCTGGACAGACAGAAGCCTCCGTCTGTCCTGAAGAAAATCGAGGGTGAAACCCAGAATTACAGAAAAATGGAGACATCAAAGTGGCAGAGCTAGCCCTATTATTAAGAGCAAACTCAGCCAAAGGCAAAAAAGAGACCCAGTCATCCTGATCAGCAGACACAAAGCATCTTAGATAAGTCTCCAATGTCTGGTTTGTTCTCTCAGTTTGACCATTGGTCTGAGGATGAAACGCCGAGGAGAAAGACAATTGAACACCAATTTTAGAACAAAAGGTCCTCCAAAATCTGGAAACAAACTGGACTCCTCTGTCAGACACAATGTTCTCAGGAATGCCGTGAAAACGAACCACGTGCTGAAGGAACAAAGGCACCAATTCAGAGGAGGAAGGCAACTTAGGTAATGGCACAAGATGTATCATCTTGGAAAACCTATCGCAAATCACCCAGATGACGGTCATTCTCTGAGAAACAGGGAGGTCGGAAATGAAATCCATAGAGATATGGGTCCATGGTCTCTTGGGCACAGGTAATGGCATCAACAAACACTAGAACGAGAGCAAGGCTTGGAGCGAGAGCAAGTCCCGCAGGACTGCACAAACTCCCTGACATCACGAGACAAGGTAGACCACCAAAAGGACCGACTAACCAAGTCTCTGGTACCAAAAATTCCGGGATGACCGGCCAACGCGGAACAATGAATCTCAGACATTACACTCTTTTTCCACTGGTCCGGGACAAACAATTTCCCAACAGGGCAGCGCTCGGGCTTATCCTCCTGACACCCCTCCAGAGCCAGTCTCAAATTGGGCGAGATGGCGGAAAGAACTACACCCTCTTTCAAAATAACAGAAGGATCAGATAACTCAGGAGAGTCCGCCAGGAAACTCCTCGAGAGGGCATCCACCTTAACATTTTTAGCGCCAGGAAGAAATGAAACCACAAAATTAAAATGTGTGAAAAACAAGGCCCACCTGGCCTGTCTAGGATTAAGTCGCTTGGCAGATTCCAGATAAACTAGATTCTTATGGTCCGTAAGGACCACCACCTGATGTTTGTCTCCCTCCAGCCAATGTATCCACTCTTCAAAAGCCCACTTCATGGCTAATAACTCCCGATTACCCACGTCATAATTACGTTCAGTGGGAGAAAATTTTCGAGAGAAAAAGGCACAAGGGTTACTTTTAGAGGTCTCTGGATCTCTTTGGGACAAAACGGCACCTGCCCCAATTTCAGAGGCATCAACCTCCACCTGAAATGGTAGAGAAACATCAGGCTGCCGTAGAACAGGAGCAGAAGTGAATCTCTGCTTAAGTTCCTGAAATGCAGAGACTGCCTCAGGAGGCCAATTCACCACATCAGAACCCTTCTTGGTCAAATCAGTTAATGGTTTAACAATAACAGAGAAATTACCAATAAATTTACGATAAAAATTGGCAAAACCCAAGAATCTTTGAAGAGCCTTTAATGAAGTAGGTTGGACCCAATCACAGATGGCCTGAACTTTGACCGGGTCCATTTCAATAACAGATGGGGACAAAATGAATCCCAGAAATGAGATCCTCTGAACGCCAAAAAGACACTTTGATCCCTTCACATACAGAGCATTCTCTCTCAAAATCTGGAACACAGTCCGAACATGTTTTACATGAGAGTCCCAGTCATTGGAAAAAATCAAGATATCATCCAAATAAACAATCAGAAATTTATCCACAAAATCCCTGAAAATGTCATTCATGAAGGACTGGAAGACAGAAGGAGCATTAGTGAGCCTAAAGGGCATCACAAGGTACTCAAAATGCCCTTCAGGGGTATTAAATGCCGTCTTCCATTCATCCCCGTGCTTAATGCGAATAAGGTTATATGCCCCCCTGAGGTCAAGCTTGGTAAACCAAGTAGCGTTTTTCACCCTGGAAAACAGATCAGAGATCAAGGGTAACGGATATTGATATTTCACAGTAATATTGTTCAAGAGACGATAATCAATACACGGCCTTAATGAACCATCCTTTTTGGCCACAAAGAAAAAACCGGCACCTAAGGGTAAAGAGGATGGTCTGATATGACCCTTCTCCAATGACTCCTTGATATAAGACCGCGTAGCGTCATGTTCAGGTACAGACAAGTTAAAAAGGCGACCTTTAGGGAATTTACTACCAGGCACTAATTCAATAGCGCAGTCATAGCTCCTATGGGGAGGTAAGGATGCAGATTTACTTTCGCTAAACACATCAGAAAAATCAATCAAAAAGTCAGGAACATCCTGAGCCTGGGGGAAGGCAGAAAAAACAGGAGTGTTGGTATTAACACATTGGCAGCCCCAACTGGTAACAGACACATATTTCCAATCCAAAACAGGATTATGAGACTGTAACCAAGGGAAACCCAGTACGATAATGTCATGCAGATTATACAGAACCAAAAATTTGCAACTCTCCTGATGATCAGGTTCTACCCTCATTATCACCTGAGTAGAGAACTGAGGTTTATTCTCAGCCAAACGGGTAGAATCGATCCCCAGTAGGGGAATAGACTTCCGTAGGGGTATCAAGGGAAACCCACAACGTTTAGCAAAATCAAAATCCATCAGGTTAATAGCTGCTCCAGAATCAACAAAAGCCTGAGCAGAAAATGAGGACAGAGAGCATATCAGGGTAACAGTTAATAAAAACTTAGTCTGAACACTACCCAAGACAACTGAGCGTGCAAAACGTCTTCCCCGCTTAGGGCAGACTGAAATAGCATGAGAGGCATCACCACAGTAGAAACATAACCCATTGCGCTTTCGAAATTCATGACGCTGTGCCCCAGAAACCACTCTATCACACTGCATGGATTCAGAAGCAGGTTCACAAGGCAACATTATTCCACGCATACCTTTCCGCTCACGCAAACGTCTGTCAATTTGAATCGCTAATGACATAGAATCATTGAGACCAGAGGGAACAGGGAATCCCACCATAACATCCTTTATATTATCTGACAGTCCCTTCCGAAAAAGAGCTGCCAAAGCGTCGTCATTCCATTTGGTCAGGACTGCCCACTTACGGAATCTCTGACAGTATAACTAGCGTCCTCAAGCCCCTGACTTAATGCCAACAAAGTTTTTTCAGCTTGATCAGTGACATTAGGCTCATCGTACAATAACCCCAAAGCCTGAAAAAACGCATCAACATCACTCAAAACAGGATCCCCAGGTGTCAGGGAAAAAGCCCAATCCTGAGGGTCGCCGCGCAGGAGAGAGATGACAATTTGAACCTGCTGCGCTGCGCTCCCTGAGGACTTAGATTTTAAGGCAAAAAACAATTTACAGTTATTTTTGAAATTCAGAAACTTAGCTCGATCCCCTAAAAACAAATCTGGCATGGGGATCCTAGGTTCCACAACAGGCAACCTAGCAAGATAGGTAGCAATACTCCGAACTTCAGTGGCAAGCTGATCCACACGGCCAGACAACTGTGCAAACTCCATTGAGAGAGAAAAAAATCCTCCTCAGCACCCAGAGATACAGAGGGAAAAAAAAATGCAACAAACAGAGAAAAAAAAAAAAAATCTCTGACAACTCTGACAACTTTTTTCTTTCCAAAATATTTTTCCCTTGTGTGAGTACCATATAATTTTCAGTTTTGGCCGGTGATACTGTTATGATTTGGTAGCTGAGGTGAGCAGGCAAAAAAAGAAATACACCAGAGCAGTTGGAAACTATGAGATTGCAGTACCCTGACTAACCACCACAACCAGAGGCAGCCGTGGAGCGTTCCTACGTTGGTCCCAGACGCCTCGTCACAGCCCGAGAAACTAACCACACCTAAAGATAGAAAGAGGAAAGCTATCTGCCCCGGAGCAGATCCCCAAAGAACATAGAAAGCCCCCAAACATGTAATGGCGGTTAGACAAGAAGAAATACTGACACAGACAGAAAATAGTATGAGCAAACGTTGGGGCCCAAACTTACTAAATAGAAAAGGATAGGAAGGGCACTTACTGCAATCCCAAAAAACCCTGAAAAGCACCAACTCTACTAATTTCAAAAACACCTGAGATCACACGACCTCTACCACCTAAATTAGTTCTCTGGTGTAACCAAAAACAAAACAGCAGCCACTGAAAAAACTGGAAAAAGCAAATGTACAAACATCAGTGGCTGAACTGAACTGAAAGGGCAAAAGCCCCCAGAAGGGACCCTGAAGGCCCCCACAGAAGTGCAGGACAAAATGCAAAAATCAAGCACAAAAACAAAAAGAAGAAAATGTCTTATCTGTTAGCAGGAGATTCAGACACGACACAGCAGGCTACCAAGGAAACAGGAATCAAGGATTGAGACCAGAACAATTGATCACCGGCAACCCTGATGGGAAGGCGACTCCCTTATATAAGACCAGTCAGTAACAGCTGATTCCCAATCCTCACAATCTTCACTGGACAGTCCAGTACTGTTTGTAACCACCAGAGGGAGCTTCTGCTCAGAACTCATTTCCAGCCTATTCACAACAAGAAAGAGTCTGGATCCGAGATTTGATGGACCTTTTCAAGTTCTACTGACGACAAGTACCGCAGTCAAGCTACAAGACAAGGAAACTTGGATCCACGCATCGCATTGTAAGAAGATCCTTGGAGAGCCTCCAGAAGAGGAATGATGCTTCTAATGACATTTGCTTGCATCCTTGCAGTAACGGATGCTTGGAACAGACTTAGCCGTGTAAATGGTGATGATAACAGGTTCATTAGACACCACTTAGCTTTAGTGGATGGACTGAAAGAACATAACCAAACTGTTGCAAACTGTTGGATTTGTATATTACATAAACGATCTGCAGACAATAGACCTCGCCCAAACGGGAGACCACATATAGTGGAGATGGGGATAGCAAATACATTTTTCAGTGCATTATTCATCTACCCTATGATAACTCAGACGTGGGATAAGTTGGTAGAATCCACAAACTACCTAGATGATCAAATATGGGATATTTTAGATATCATCAATGGGTCCCTTGCAGTACAGAACCAGTTAATTATTGTTACTAACCAACATACCCTCGTGTTAGATTACTTGACTGCAGCTCAAGGAGGATGTGCCAGATTATTGGACCTGCATGTTGTCATTATATTGATAATTCTAGTGTTTTAACTCTTAAATATAAGCTAGAGGATGTCATAAAGTTAAGGAAACTATATGATGAGGTAAATCTGAAGAATCAAGATTCATGGTGGGCAAATACTTTCTCCTTTCTTAACCCCGCAAATTGGTTCAAAGGCATAGGGGGATGGCTGACTGGGATAATACAAGCTGGCCTACAGGTTTTATTGATATGTCTTGCTATCTATTTAGTTTTTAAAATTTGTTTGATGTGTATTAGACGATGTACTAAGACAAAGAGGAGGTATGAAGATGTGTATTGATCAAATGAAGGAACAAAAGAGGGGATGTTAGAATTAATTTAGCATTTCTTCAGAAGGCCTTGGGAAGCTGAGGCATAGCAGAAGGGAAGATAAGAAAAGAATGTTCCTTCCTTGAGATAATACTCCCCCTGAGCTGAAGAGATACTCTGTGCTAGGAGCCGAAATCAGGGGCTAAAGCAAGGATGGAAAGTTTGGTTAAAAAAAAAGAAAAAACAATATATTACGTGCTTTAATGATAAGTTGTATTAACTGCCATATATGGTAATTCCGCTTCCTGCTTCAGGGGTGTATATAAGCCCCTTTGTTAGCAATAAAGAGTAGAGTCTATTGACGCACACTTTGGTCTGTGTCTTATTCTCTCTGGTACCACATTCAGAGGAGGAAAGGGTTAACAAGATAACAGCGACGACACGGCCTAACAGATTGCTGCGCTCTGCAAATGACTTTCGACTAACCTCTGCACTAATCCGTACCTCCCACTCCCGACTCCAAGACTTCTCCCGCGCTGCGCCAATCCTCTGGAATGCTCTACCCCAGGAAATTAGGACTATCCACAATTTGCATGGTTTCAGGCGCTCCCTCAAAACACATCTGTTCAGAGCGGCCTATCACATTCACTAATCAAAGTCATTCTATGTGTAAAAAAGTGTGTGTGCGTGTAGCCCATTCACTATCTACATCCATCCCTCACTCCCCCAAGATAGCTAGACCATCATTGTAAATGCACCATTGTATATACACACCTGTACTTTGTACTCCTCCACCTCATTGTAGATTGTAAGCTCTCACGAGCAGGGTCGTCTTATTTTGCTTTAATTATTGTATTGTTAACGTTGTTACTTATGACTTGTGTTTTGAAATTGTTAAACTGTAAAGCGCTGCGGAATATGATGGCGCTATATAAATAAAGATTATTATTATTATTATGTGTCTCACTGACATAAATATATATATAGACTGTATACATGTTTTCACGAATATTTGTGGCCATGGATCCATTATATGTCCATTTTGCAAGCCGGCGAGAAAATCTCGCCATACTGATGCCATAGTGATGTCACACAGATGCTTAGATGCGAGAAAATCGCATCCTCTCATTACAAATGGATGACATACGGATCACTGTTCAGGGAACATTTGTGCGATTCTCGTCCGTCAAAAACGGACCAATTTTTTATACATAGTTTGTGACTCCAGCCTTACAAGTCTATCAGTGTAGAATTAGAATGTCCACTATTAAAGTAGATTCAACAATTGTTTTGTCAAATGTTTGTTTGTTGACCATTGCTCCATATTAAAAATAATCTGTCTGAAAGTTTTCATTTCACGTAATCTGAGAGCAGCATGATGTTGGGACAGAGACTCTAATTCCAGCACTTTGTCACTTGGCTGCTTGGTGCAAGTTTGATAAAATCAGTTTTTCTGGCATAGATCTACAAGTTCTCTGAATGTGGATCTCTGTAAAACTTGCCCACACCACTAATTTCTGTGTATACTTTGCATAGGTAGAAAGCTGTCAATTAGTGATTAGGGCAGGGTTAAACAGAGAAGGACTACTCCTCCAGTGATAATCTTCAACTGATAAAACACTGATATTCTTGAAACTACAAGAAGCAGCCTGGTAATTGACACATCACTGGAATCAGGGTCTCTGCCCCTACATCATGCTGCTCGCAAATTAAATAGCAAAAACTTTCAACAAAATTTTCTTTAAAAAAGGAAACTTGACTTACTTTGTGCCCATTTGAACCAAACTCGCCCATTCAAGTGAATGGGTCAGTGATACATTGATGCCATCCAAGTAGCCTCAGTGTGTAGTCTAATGTTTACTGTTTTCGAGAAACTGACATCAGTTATTTTTGTTTTTGCTTTTTTTTTCATTCAGATGAGACACAGATAGTAAAAACAGACAATAATCAAAAACAAACAAGAATTGGATCCAACATAATGTTGAAAATAGGTCTGGTTTTTGAGTAAGAGAAAAAAATGCCTTTTTTAGTTATTATTTTCTATAAATAAAATGCTATTTTTCTTGAATTTTTTAAAAAATTTGGTGTAGACCCAACATAACATATCACGTGCATTGTATGGATCATAAAAAACTAAATAATATTTACTAATTACAAGCTGTTAAAAATAAGGTGAAGAATTAGATTTCATTACACAGTATTTTACCACTTGATGTTCAAAGTATATATCTATGTTCTTGTTACCGTAATGAGTTCAGCGCTCCTGATCACACATGCTCAGTCACCAAATACAGTTCACAGCATAGTAATATACTACTCACTGCAGAGCAGGTAATAGAAATAAGCAAGCATGGAAGAAGGCTACTTAAATTGTCTAAAAATATCAGAAGGGGTGTCTCAGTGTAAAGGGATCATCCTTATTCTCATTTGCACATGGGAACACGAGAAGCAATGGGATGATACAGATACAGATTAAATATTAGAAAAAACTTTTTGACAGTGAGGGTGATCAATGAGTGGAGCCCTCTATGGTTGTCAGTGCCGGCTTGCTGTAAGCACCACCTGGTGGTCGGTGCTCAAGTGAGGAAATCTTCTATATAGAGGCGATCTGCTCATCACCTCTATGTAGCAGAGCCGATCGGATAGTGGCAGCTTCTAGTTTCCCATGGAGACTATTGAAGCATGCCAAAAGTAAAAAGTTTTTAAAAATATTAAAAAAATATAAAAGTTTAAATCGCCCCCCTTTTGCCCCATTCAAAATAAAACAATAAAAATACATATATATATACACATATTTGGTTTCACCGCGTTCAGAATCGCCCGATCAATAAAAAAGGATTAACCTGATCGCTAAACAGCCTAGCGAGAAAAAAGTCAAAACGTCAGAATTACGTTTTTTTTTATCACTTCGACATTGCATTAAAATGCAATAACGGGTGATCAAAAGATGGTGTCAGCTTGGCGCACAAAAAATAAGATCTTAACCAACCCAAGATCACGAAAATGGAGATGCTACAGGTATCAGAAAATGGCATAATTTTTTTTTTTTTTTACAAAGTTTGGAATTTTTTTCACCACTTAGATAAAAAAGAACCTAGACATGTTTGGTGTCTATGAACTCGTAATGGTCTGAGGAATCATAATGGCAAGTCAGTTTTAGCATTTAGTGAACCTAGTAAACAAGCCAAACAAAAAACAAGTGTGGGATTGCACTTTTTTTGCAATTTAACCTCACTTGGAATTTCTTTCCTGCTTTTTAGTACATGACATGGTAAAACCAATGTTGTCATTCAAAAGTACACCTCGTTCTGCAAAAAACAAGCCCTCACATGGCCATATTGACGGAAAAATTAAAAAGTTATGGCTCTGAGAACAAGGGGAGCGAAAAACGAAAACGTAAAACCGAAAAGCTTCGGGGGTTAAGGGGTTAATGGTCATGTCCCACGACGATCCGGATGGTAATGCAATCGCTCTTCATGCCAGCTGGAACATGCTGAGTAATGCGAGAGAAGTTCTGCCTGTGAACGGCGGTAACTGTAATGACGTCACCGCCGGTCACAGGAAGGCTGTGCTTCTCACGAACTGCTTAGTGTTAGCTAGCTGGCATGGAGAGTGGTTGCATCACTGATGTGACTGCACTCCAAATCATTTGGATCTTCATGGGACATGGCCAGTAATGGATTAGCATTGGATAGGTGAGAATATGGTGTTTAATTATTTTTTATTTTACAGTAGAGTGGGGAGTTTGTATTTCAAATAAAGGAGTCTACGTGTTTCATTAAAATAAAGGTCTTTGTTATTGCTGTCTTTATTACAATATGGCAATGGGTTTAGTAATGGAGAGTCTTATAGATGCCTCTCGATTACTAGCCTGATGCCAGCTATCATTACAAAGCTGACAACCCCACACCAGGGCAAATTGTAAGAGTGAGGCTAAGCACCAGCATTGGTTATTGAATATAAGGGGGACTTCAAGCCATTTTTAAGGGGTTATTCACTATAATAACTAGTAAAGGCTAAGCAAACAGCTGTGAGCTAATGTTAATAGCCTAGGAACCTTTATGGCTATTGGCCCATTACCAGAATATTAACATTAGCCCCCAGCCATCATTTCCCTCTGCTGTTTATGAAAATTATGGGGGACTACACGCCATTTTTTAATGGCGCACTAGAACGCTAATGTCTGGGGTCTGTACCAGACACCCTATGCTATGTGCGGTAACGAACCCTGAACACAAACTTTAAACCGGAAGTGCATTGGCTGCGCCTAATGAAGCTTGGTGAAAGGC
>JARQOD010007090.1:0-29334 GCA_033576555.1 Oophaga sylvatica | reverse complement strand
ATCGCCCTGATGTTGATAAACCGTTTGTTTTAGAGGTGGACGCCTCTTCTGTTGGTGCTGGAGCAGTCCTATATCAAAAGGATGCTCAAGGTCGGAAGCATCCCTGCTTCTTCTTTTCTAAGACCTTTACACCAGCAGAGAGGAATTATTCCATCGGGGACAGGGAGTTGCTGGCTATGAAATTGGCCTTCTCAGAGTGGAGACATCTTCTGGAGGGAGCTCGTTTTCCCTTCCTAGTCTTCACCGACCACAAGAACTTGGTATATTTGCAAACGGCTCAGCGGCTAAATTCTCGCCAGGCCAGATGGTCCCTATTCTTCTCTCGGTTCCATTTCACCCTCCATTTTCTCTCCGGTGAGAAGAATGTTCGGGCCGACGCTCTCTCTCGCTCCTTAGTGTCATCAAAGGAGGAGGATGAGGAGCCTCGGCTTATTGTCCCTGAAGAAAGCCTGAGAACTGTAGCCCCGGTTTCGCTAGAGTCTGTGCCTCCGGGCAAGACTTTTGTGCCCACTAATTTGTGACCGGAGGTACTCTCTTGGGCACACTCATCCAGGGTGGGTGGACACTTTGGGGCAAAGAGGACAACTGAGTTATTGGCGAGGACATACTGGTGGCCACATATGGTCCGTGACGTCAGGGAGTATGTTCAGGCATGTGTCTCCTGCGCCAGGAACAAGTCCCCTCGACAACGGCCAGCTGGGTTACTTTTTCCTTTGCCGGTGGCAGACAGGCCCTGGGAGATGGTCGGGATGGACTTTGTGGTGGGCTTACCCAAGTCTCGGGGTTGCACTATCATTTGGGTGATCACCGACCACTTCTCCAAAATGGTGCACTTAGTGCCGCTACCATGGTTACCTTCTGCACGGGCCTTGGCAGCATTATTTATTAGACACATCTTCCGTCTACATGGTATGCCAGACAAGATTGTCAGAGATCGAGGTCCCCAATTTGCGTCTCGGTTCTGGAGAGAGTTGTGTCATCTACTCTGCATTGAGTTGAACCTCTCCTCTGCATATCATCCCGAGACGAATGGGTTGGTAGAGAGGGCCAACCAGACCTTTCGTCACCTACTTGCAACATTTTGTCTCTGCCAGGCAGGATGACTGGGCATCCTTGCTTCCGTGGGCGGAGTTTGCGCTTAACAATGCTGTGGCTGACTCCACCGGACAGACCCCATTCCTCTTAAATTATGGCCAGCATCCGCGGGTACCGGTGCCCATGCCCGTTGCTTCCGCTGACTCCAGGGTGGCAGACTGGGCTGTGGAAGCACGGACATATGGGACCGCACCCAGGATGCCATTCAGGCTTCCAAGGAAAGGATGAGGTCTTCTGCCGATGCCCATCGGCTTCCCGCTCCGACATTTTCTCCTGGCGACCTAGTGTGGCTCTCCGCCCGAAACATCAGGCTACGGGTGGAATCCACTAAGTTGGCACCCCGCTATTTGGGTCCCTTCAAGGTTCTCGAGCAGGTGAACCCTGTGGTTTACCGTTTGACCCTTCTGCCTCGCCTTGGTATCTCCGACACCTTCCATGTGTCCCTCCTAAAACCCGTGGTCATCTCCCGGTTGCCTGAGTCATCTGCCGGGACGTCGGGTTCGTCTTCGGACGACTACGAGGTGAATGCCATTGTTGGGTGCAAGGTGGTACGAGGCAAAAAATTTTATTTGGTGGATTGGAGGGGTTATGGGCCTGAGGATAGGTCCTGGGAGCCTGCCGAGCATGTTCACGCTCCGCAGCTCATCGCTGCCTTTGAACGCAGCGAGGTCCAGAGAAGGGGGGCCCTAGGAGGGGGGTAATGTTAGGGTTCGAGTTCCCGCTGCTGCACAAGGGGAGTCTCGAACCAGCCCCGCTGCGGTCTCCCATTCATCTCCGGCCGCAGTGGAGCCTGCTCTGCAGAGACGTCAGTCCAAGCGTCTTGCCCACTCCAGTACTGTGCAGTGACTTGCTGCTGCCTTTCCTGGATCTGCTATTATAGCCAGTGCTGGAGCAGACATCTTTGGGACAAAGTCCTGCGTTTTCCCTTCTGAGCATGCCCAGAGTGAGATCTCTCATTGGAGATCAGGGGTCACATGCTCAGGTGCTGCGGCAGCTCCTATTGGTCCGCCAGGAAGGCCCTGTTACTACTGGTGTTCTGGAGCAAGTTTCATTGGTCCTTGTTTCTGGCAGGTCCTGTAGCTGTTGCTATAAAAGGGTAGCATGGCTGGGCCGCCATGCGCTAATATCAACCATTGTATGCTATGCGCCAGTGTGGTCATGCGTGTGTGTGGTTAGGGACCCGGCTGAAATAAGCCACTAGAATACCGACTTAATCGGTGAGGAGTTTGGTGTGCTAGCTGGTCAGGGTCGGCGTCCTAGATGCCCTAGATTACCGGCATAACCGTGAAGGAGTTTTGATTGCCGTATTCAGGGTCTGGCGTTCAGACGCCATAGATTGCGGGTGACTCCCGCGAGGACATTAGCACATGATCACGCGTTATGTACGCTTAGCACTTAACTGTTTACCTGAGAGCCTGACAGGACACAGCACTTTTCCTCAGCGGCCCTGTGACGTAACAGGGTTCGCTTTCAACGCTAGACAGCGCCCTAGCGTGTTTTCTTTGCGACTCAGTTGTGTTTAGTGAGTTCGCACACATCGCCATATAGCGCTGCGGCTCTCCTTCTAGCGGCTCTGTGGAGCAACAGAGTTCGCACTTATTGCCACAGCGCGTTACGGCGTTTATGTTGGCGACTCTGAGGGCTAACAGAGTTTGCTTCTTACGCCATTTTACTAGCAGCAGGTTCCGCCTGCACGGTGGACCCCGGGCTGCGAACGCACCTCTCTACCTTATATATTTGGTGCGTTCCGCAGACCCTAACAATGTATTTATTTCCATTTTCCCAATAGGGTTAGGGTTGCAGCTAAAGTTAGGGTTAGGGTTGAGGCTAAAGTTAGGATTAGGGTTAGGGTTGGGATTAGGGTTAGGGGTGTGCTAGGGTTAGGTTTGTGGTTAGGGTTATGGTTAGGGTTGGGACTAGGGTTAGGGGTGTGTTGGGTTAGGGTTGGAGTTAGAATTGGGGGTTTCCATTGTTTAGGCACATCAGGGGCTCTCCAAATGTGACATGGCGTCTGATCTCAATTCCAGCCAATTCTGTGTTGAAAAAGTCAAACGGTGCTCCTTCACTTCTGAGCTCTGCCATGCGCCCAAACAGTAGTTTACCCCCACATATGGGGTATCAGCGTACTCAGGACAAATTTCACAATAACTTTTGGGGTCCAATTTCTTCTGTTACCCTTGGGAAAATAAAAAATTGGGGGCGAAAATATCATTTTTGTAAAAAAAAATCATTTTTTATTTTTACGGCTATACGTTATAAACTTCTGTGAAGCACTTCGGAGTTCAAAGTGCTCACCACACATCTAGATAAGTTCCTTGTGGGGTCTATTTTCCAAAATGGGGTCACTTGTGGGGGGTTTCTACTGTTTAAGCACATTAGGGGCTCTCTAAATGCGACATGACACCAGCAGACCATTCTATCAAAGTCTACAATCCAAAACGTCACTACTTCCCTTCCGAGCCCCGACGTGTGCCCATACAGTAGTTTTCTCCCACATATTGGGTATCAGCATACTCAGGACAAATTGGACAACAACTATTGTGGTCCAACATCTCCTGTTACCCTTGTGAAAATAAAATATTAGGGGCGAAAAAATCATTTTTGTAAAAAAAAATGATTTTTTATTTTTACTGCTGTACGTTATAAACTTCTGTGAAGCACTTCGGGGTTCAAAGTGCTCACCACACATCTAGATAAGTTCCTTGTGGGGTCTATTTTCCAAAATGGGGTCACTTCTGGGAGGTTTCCACTGTTTAGGCACATCAAGGGCTCTCCAAATGCGACATGACGCCTGCAGACCATTCCATCAAAGTCTGCAATCCAAAACGTCACTACTTCCCATCCGAGCCCCGACGTGTGCCCATACAGTAGTTTTCTCCCACATATTGGGTGTCAGCGTACTCAGGACAAACTGGACAACAACTTTTGGGGTCCAATTTCTCCTGTTACCCTTGGGAAAATAAAAAGTTGGGAACTAAAAGATCATGTTCGTGGAAAAAATATGATTTTTTTATTTTCATGCTCGGGCGTTATAAATTTTAGTGAAACACCTGGGGGTTCAAAGTTCTCATCACACATCCAGAAAAGTTCTTTGAGGGGTCTAGTTTCCAAAATGGTGTCATTTGTTGGGGGTTTTCCACTGTTTAGGCAGATCAGGAGCTCTCCAAACACGACATGGTGTCCAGCCAATTCTGCGTTGAAAAAGTCAAACGGCGCTCCTTCCCTTCCAAGCTCTGCCATGCACCCAAACAGTGGTTTACCCCCACATTTGGTGTATCAACGTACTCTGGACAAATTGCACAATAACTTTTGGAGTCTTGTTACCCTTGGGAAAATAAAAATTGGGGTGAAAAGATCATTTTTGTGGAAAAAATATGATTTTTTAATTTTACCGCTCTACCTTATAAACTTGTGTGAAGCACTTGGGGGTTCAAATTGCTCATCACAGATCTAGATAAGTTCCTTAGGGGGTCTAGTTTCCAAAATTGGGTCACTTGTGGGGGTTTTCCACTATTTAGGCACATCAGGGGCTCTCCAAATGCAACATGGCGTCCAATCTCAATTCCAGCCAATTTTGGTTTGAAAAAGTCAAATGGCGCTCCTTCCCTTACGAGCTCTGCTGTGTGCCCAAACAGTGGTTTTTCCACACATATGGGGTATTGGCGTACTCAAGAGAAATTGCACAACAACTTTATCTGTCCATTTTCTCCTTTTACCCTTGTGAAAATAAAAAAAAGTTTGTAAAAGATCTTTTTTGTGACTAAAAAGTTAAATATTCATTTTTTCCTTCCACGTTGCTTCAGCTCCTGTGAAGCACCTGAAGGGTTAATAAACTTCTTGAATGTGGTTTTGAGTACCTTGAGGGGTGCAGTTTTTAGAATGGTGTCACTTTTGGGTATTTTCTGCCATATAAACCCCTCAAAGTGACTTCAAATGTGGGGTGATACTTAAAAAAAATGACTTTGTAAATTTTGTAGTAAAAATGAGAAATCGCTGGTCAAATTTTAACCCTTATAATTTCCTAACAAAAAAAACATGTTGGTTCCAAAATTGTGCTGATATAAAGTAGGCTTGTGGGAAATGTTATTTCTTAACTATTTTGTGTGACATATTTCTCTGTTTTAAGGGAATAAAAATTCAAAGTTTGAAAATAAAATTTTAAAAAATTTCGACATATTTGCATTTTTTTTCAAAAATAGCCTCAAGTTATATCCAAGAAATTTTACCACTAACGTGAAGTAAAATATGTCACGCGAAAACAATCTCAGAATCGCCAAGATCCGTTGAAGCGTTCAGGAGTTATAACCTCATAAATAGACAGTGGTCAGAATTGTAAAAATTGGCCCGGTCATTACCATGCAAACCACCCTTGGGGGTTAAGGGGTTAATGCAGGAAAGATGTGTATCTTTGTACCGTGTTAGCCAGTAGATAGAAAAATATTTAAAATTGAGAGTCATCAGTGGTTGATACCTTTTAATGGCTAACTGAAAAGATGTTAACAAATTGCAAGCTTTCCAGACTACTCAGGTCTCTTCATCAGGCTAGACTGATGAAGTCTAGCCTGATGAAGAGACCTGAGTAGTCGCGAAAGTTTGCAATTTGTTACCAACTTTTCAGTTAGCCATTGAAAGGTATCAACGACTGAAGATTCTCAATTCTAAATATTTTTAGAAGATATTAGACAGTAATCGTGTGCCTTAGGGCAGATGCAGACAACCGTAGATTCTCTCATCAGAGAGAATCAGGTTGATTATGCAAATTATGAGGATGAGGAGAAGATGGAGAAAAAATTAATCTAACTTCTCCATTCTGTCAGTCCTTGGAAAATCATACTGCACTCAGATGTCATCTGATTGCAGTCCAATGTCCACGGACTGACAGAATGGAGATGGTTTTCACCGACTCATTAACTGGCATGGTCGAGCGTGATCCAAATATTGGATCAAAATTGGATATGTGCAAGACCCCATAACATAACACTGGACTGATTGTGATCCGATGTTTTGTCATATATGGAGCAAGTTCAGGAGCTGAGCCTACACAATACAAGGCTGTAATACATAGCTATTTTATGCTGGTATCTACAGCGGCCAGAGGGCACTCCAATTGCTATGGTTTAGCTACTTACATACCACTGTAACTCTGACAGTGGTGATTAAATGATGCCAGAACTAATGTGAATAGTCTCTTGCTTCCATTGCCCTCCACAATGCAATCAGGGGGAACTGATGGATTGTCATGTCATCCGTGGGCCTGCTAAAGGCTTCCGATGGTGCCACCCTGTTGGTCCTCCTATGAAACTCAGAATGTGGGTGGACTTCAACAAAGAACATACTTTTTACTATATACTGCAATACTTTTGTACAATCACAGGTTCAAGTTCCCTAAGCGGACCAAAAATTAAAGTAAAAATTTGAAAAAAAAAGTTATTACCGTATTTGAAAAAAAATTAGGTTCAAATCCCTCCCCTTTTGCCTGATTAAAATATTGAAATAAAAAGTAAAATCCGATCTAATAAAAGAAGTAATTAGCCAACTAGTAAATGCCTTAAATAGAAGAAAACGTGAACCACCAAAATTGCTCTTTTGGTCACCACAACATTGAAGAAAAATACAATAAGAAGCAATCAAATTGTTTGATTTACTCAAAATAGTATCAATAAAGATATAAGCTCACCACACAAAAACAAGCCCTTCAAACAAGGCCATTGATGTAAAATTGAAAATGTTACGTGTCTCTGAAAATGGCAATAAAAATAGCACTGCACTCTCAGGCAGGAATTCTATGAAAATAGAACAAATTTTATTGTAACAATCAACCAAAGTGAGAAGCATGATAATCAAAGCAATAGAAGATAATTGTTGTGCACTCTCTGAAAATGGCGACGCAAGGAATTTTTATTTTTTTTTATTAATTTCAACATTTTGTAAGTACTGAAACAAAATAAAAATATTCAAGTTTGGTATCACCGGAATCATACTGAGCTGAAGAACTATATTACCAGATATATCCTAGGAATTTGAGCCTAGGGAAATGGCACTTCCCTTTGTACAAATTAATCAGAAAAGAGCTGGAAGCATATAGCCAATTAACAAACACTTTATTGAAAAATATTTTAAAATTACCAAAAACAACTTTTAAAAATGAGATGTGCATCCAATGATTTCCCATTGATCAATATGTGCAAATAATGATCTCAATTGCGCTCTGCGGTGATTCAATAAGCAAATACTCTATTATTACAATACATTTGCTATATGCTTGTTAGAAAAATATTATACAGCCATGTTGTGTGACAAATGCCATATTATAAAACATAGAGTATGTAATGGAGTAAGTAATGTGGACACATATATATAAAGCAATGAGTGGCTATGGCACCACATTACTAATAGCCATATGAATGTATAAGATGCCGCTAATAGTCTATACACTGGGGGGACAGATAAGTATGTGGTACAATTATACTGCTATGATGAGCCTAAATAAGGTGGTTTCAGCAGTTATAGAACAACTAATGCCTTCCCATTCAAATAGCCTGCCAGGCTACAAGATGCCCTCTGCGGTGATTCTAAAACAATGAATGGCTATGGCACCACATTACTAATGGCCATATGAATGTATGAGATACCGCTGATAGTCTATACACTGGGGGGACAAATAAGTATGTAGCACAATTATACTGCTATGATAAGCCTAAATAAGGTGGTTTCAGCTGTATTGAACAACTATTGCCTCCCCTTTCAAATAGCCTGCCAGGCTACAAGATGTGCTAAGGGCCCAGGCTATGGTATGCAGGTGAATACCTATTAAACAATACAGCAGAACAACCACACATACGACCTTAGGGAAATGACGGAGGTGTCCCGATATCCCGACGCGCGTTTCGCGTTAGCTTCGTCTTGGGGAAAAGATTCACGTGGTCAATAGTTCAAAATACCCCTATATATACCTCTAAAAAGTGATGTGATTACCATGTGTTGCATGTGGGCAGGTGATCGGCTTCCAGCGTGTGACGCTCCAGGACACGCGCCGGCCGCCCATGCAGTGACTCCCTCCTCCGACACGTCAGAGGAGGAAAAGCCACAGCTGAGCAGAACGGACGCGTCACCATGGCAGCGCCCTGCATCACGAACTGTTGTCATCGGCTGCTAAGCCGCGCCCCCATCTGACGTCAGGATAGGGGAGGCGGTATGTAGTCAGACCGAGGAATACATCTCGGAGATGTTTTGTTGGAAGTAGTTCCTTTCCGCAGCCGCAACTTACACAGTGTTCACATATATGTCAGCTGCTACAAAAACCAAACTTGTGTTGCACAATAAACCCATAACCCACTATTAATCACAAAATTAGTTTTGTAGTTGTATAGTAAATAGTACACGAATTCTACACATCTTAAAAGAACATCCTATCTATACATGATCTATACGAGGAGCTCAACGATATATCCTAGACACAAGTTAATTCTAAATTATTAATATCTTAAATTTATATATTTGAACCTTATAAAACAGAGAAGAGACAAATTTATAGTATCAATACAAGGCATAGACTTGATTTCTGATGGGATGTTTCAAAGTGTCCGTATTTTTCATCGGCTGATATATATGATGATGTCTTCATTCATATAAAATGGTAAAGTTTGAAGAATAAGTCATCTCCTCTATGTTCCTGATGATTTTCATTGTCCAAATTTTTTTCTCCATCAGGGTCCACCTTTGCAGGAAATGATAGATCTTGTATGTAAACTATAGATTTAAACTGAGATAGGTATATATGAGATATATTGAACTAATATGAATTCTAAAATAACATTTTCTAAAATAAAATGAAATGTGCCACTAAAACTTAATTATAGGAAGGGGGCAAAGCTCAGAACCTCATTCAATCCAGCCGGAAACATGGATCCAATTTTATGAATCCATTGTGTTTCCACTTGGGCCAGTTTTTTTCTCCAATCTCCTCCTCTAAGGTCCACCCATATTTTGTCAATGCCTATGACTTTGAGTAATTTGGGGTTAGAGTCATGATAAGTCTTAAAGTGCCTAGGTATCGGCTTCAAAGTGGTGACATCATCTATTTCACTGGCATTTTTGATATCCCTGTAGTGTTCCCTCACTCGAACTTTGAGGGGTCTGGATGTCATGCCCACGTATACTTTCGTACATGGACATGAGGCATAATACACTACCCCAGTGGAATCACATGTGATATGTTGAGTGATTTGAAATTCTTTACTACAATCACTTGATGTAAATGATGTGGCACGAATCATATTGGGGCACGAGATACATGTTCCGCATGGGAAAAATCCCCACTTAGGGCCTTTGGATCCAAAGCTAGTTTGGATTTTAGGATCTCTATGGTAACTGTGTACCAAAGTATCACGAAGATTATTGGATCTCCTATATGTGATGGATGGATATTTGGGAACAAACTTTTTCAAAGTCTTGTCTGTCACAAGAAGTGGCCAATATTTCTCTAGGGCTACTTTTACCTCCCTCCATTTGTCGTTGTAAGTGGAAATAAATCTCACTTTTTGTTGATCCGAATTGCTGTGTCGGTTTTTGGGGTTAATAGATCATTGTGCACTGCTGATTTGGCCCTACGTATGCCTCTTTTAATACTTCTTTTGGAATACCCTCTTGCTAGAAATCTTGACGTTAAATCGTCAACCTGTTTTTCAAAGGTTTCCTCACTGGAGCAAACACGTCTGGCTCTTAGGAATTGACCTGTAGGGATACTCTCTATCAATGATTTTGGATGAGAAGAGGTGGCATATAAAATAGAGTTGACTGAGGTTTCTTTTCGATGTATGTCAGTTTGTAGATAACCATTCTCACTCTTGGATATCATGATGTCCAAGAAATCAATGCTGGCCTGACTATACTTGCACGTTAACTTGATGTTAAGGGAATTGGTGTTTAATATACCCAGAAAGTCGAGAAGGTCCTGCTCCGTCCCCTGCCATATCATGAGAATATCATCTATATAACGGACCCAGAGCAGGACCCTCTCGATATAGGCTATGGGGTTGGTGAGGAAAATTCCTCTCTCCCACATGCCCAAAAATAGGTTGGCGTATGATGGGGCAAAGGCCGCCCCCATAGCCGTACCCTGTTTCTGAAGGTAAAATGTTTCCCCAAATAGGAAATAATTATGTTCCAGTGCAAATTTTAATAAGGTTAATAGTAGCTCAGTCAGGCCAGCATCGAGATCGGACATCATGAGATACATCTTGACAGCTCGTACATCTTTGTGTTGTATGCAGGTATATAACGATTCAACGTCAAAACTGACGAGCCACATGTCCTGTTCCATAGGAATTCCTTCGATTTTCTTGAGGACATCTGAGGTGTCTCTAACATAGAAGGGAAGATCTACAACTATGGGTTTCAAATAGAAGTCTAGGTATTCAGAGATTATCTCACAAAGACTCCTATTTCCCGACACAATGGGACGTCCCGGAGGTGTGATGCTGTTCTTGTGTATTTTTGGTACAAAATAAATACACGACACCTTGGGATACTTGGATACCAAGTTATCTCTTAGTTCTTTGGTGATTATCCCTTCCCTAAATGCTTTTTCAAGAATCTCCTGGATTTCATTCTGATATTTAATAGTGGGATTAAAAGTCATCCTACTATAGCATATATTGTCTCTCAGTTGTCTATGAGCTTCCTTCTCATATGCCTTAGTAGGCCAGATTACTACATTCCCCCCTTTGTCAGCAGGCTTTATTACCACCTCTTTGAGGTTTTGTAGTTCTAAAATAGCTTGCCTATGAGTAAAGGGCAAGTTTCCATGTTTGACAAAGGGGGGGATTTTTTCAAGCTCATCTGATACTAGTTTAACAAATAACTCCACATTTGGAGAGATGTTCAGGGGTGGGAATTTTTTTGGGATGGGTGGTCTAAACTTACCCCTATGGTCAGACGTTATAACCCTCCTCATTCAACTCTTCCAAATCAGAAATTGCTTCAAGTTCCTGGTACTCCATTCATCATCATGTTCCTTTTTATCATGTAGTTTTTTAAGTATTAATTTGCGCGCAAATAAATGTAAATCAGTCAGTGCTGAAAAAGAATAAAATGAGGCCGTGGGTGAGAATGATAATCCCAGACTAAGAACCTCCATTTGATGTTGGGTTAATTCTAGGTCAGAAAAATTTATTACCTGTAGTTTAGAGGATGTAGGTGTGTCCTTCCTATCTTCTCTCTTGTAATACTCATTATGTCTTCTCCTGACATTACGTCTTAAGTTGTACATTCGATTACCTTCATGGTATTCATCCTCCCTTGAGGAGACCGAAGATACTGAGCATGATCTTATACTACTACTTCCTTCTCTAATGTTAGTTTGCCATATGTAAACTGTTCCATTATTATAGTCAGTGAGATCCCTTTGAAACTTTTTGGTTTTTGTTTCCTTGACTTCTTTCTCCCAAATATTTAATTGGGCATCCATTTCCTTATAGAAGGCATCCGCCTCCAGTCCAGAGAATTTTTCAAGCAATTTGGCCTTAGTTAAACAATGTCCAGATCTAATTTATCCATGCTTTTTTTGTTGTTACCAATCAGCAGTTCAATGAGGATCTAGAACATATGTTGCAAGCCTCTTCCCATCTAGTTTTAAAGGTGGGATCCTCACTGGATAGGAGGGCATAATTTTTACTCTTAATCCTCTTGGAATTAAATTTTTTGCTAAATAATTTTCTAATGATGCCTTGGTCCACCACATTCTGGTCCTCCTCTTGAGTAGGTTCCGCATTGAACTTTTGAGGTCTGACTTTTGCCCACCATCTGCCGAACTATTGGATGCTGCATCCCCATTAAAAACGGTATCAATACAATTTAGCCAGGTATGATCTCTGGCTTTTATGTCCATACTGACCCCACACACTGTAACAAAGTACAGAAATATAATCACAATATATCCTAGGAATTTGAGCCTAGGGAAATGGCACTTCCCTTTGTACAAATTAATCAGAAAAGAGCTGGAAGCATATAGCCAATTAACAAACACTTTATTGAAAAATATTTTAAAATTACCAAAAACAACTTTTAAAAATGAGATGTGCATCCAATGATTTCCCATTGATCAATATGTGCAAATAATAATCTCAATTGCGCTCTGCGGTGATTCAATAAGCAAATACTCTATTATTACAATACATTTGCTATATGCTTGTTAGAAAAATATTATACAGCCGATGAAAAATACGGACACTTTGAAACATCCATCAGAAATCAAGTCTATGCCTTGTATTGATACTATAAATGTGTCTCTTCTCTGTTTATAAGGTTCAAATATATAAATTTAAGATACTAATAATTTAGAATTAACTTGTGTCTAGGATATATCGTTGATAGTGTTGAGCGATACGATACCGCAAGTATCGGGTATCGGCCGATATTAGCTCTATCGGCCTTTCGATACTTTGTTTCGATATTTTCCATATATCGTATACCGGAATCGGAAGTTCCCATAATTCTTTGAGAGGCAATGTGATTTTAGTCAGCCAATGAGGAATCCTAAGAAGTGTGGGCACATCCTGCACTGCTGCGGTCATGTTAACTAATGGCATGGCTGTGATTGGATGCTGAAATGATGTCAGAATGCACTATAAAAGGCGCCGCCGCCATTTTAGCGTCACTGTGCTGTGAATTCAGTTAGGGACAGAACGCTGCTGTGCTGACTCTGAGGGACAGTTAGACATTGCGATTTAATGTAGTGTGCTTTAGGCAGGCTAGCACCAACCGCTGTGTAAAGCTTCCTTTTGCCTGCAGTGTTGTTTTAACAGCTCTGCAAGGTGTGTGTGAGTGCAGGTGACGCTGCAGTTTGCTCTGCATGCAACGCTGTCTGTAGGCATCTGCACGTGTCACTCACAGACTCTTTTTTTTTTCTTCAGTGTAATTCTTGCTGCTCCATGCAATTTAAATTTTAGTGTGACGCGCTTCCATCCGTATCCAAGACATTGGTTGCAAACACTATAGAAGTAGACAAAGGAGTAGCCTTTCACAGATTGTGAACAGTTGTGTTTCAGTGTTCACTTCAGTCTGTGTTTTTTATTTTTTGAGTGCACATCACACTCCAGTTACTTGTTCAAGCACTGCTGCTTGTACTCTGCTGAGCGTGTCTCAGTGCCTCATCCTTTTCATTTCTCTCCAATTGGTTCTGCTCCATTCCATTTAAAATAAATATAATCTATTAGTGTGACGCGCTTCCATCCGTATCCAATACATTGGTTGCAAACACTATAGAAGTAGACAAAGGAGTAGCCTTTCACAGATTGTGAACAGTTGTGTTTCAGTGTTCACTTCAGTCTGTGTTTTTTATTTTTTGAGTGCACATCACGCTCCAGTTACTTGTTCAAGCACTGCTGCTTGTACTCTGCTGAGCGTGTCTCAGTGCCTCATCCTTTTCATTTCTCTCCAATTGGTTCTGCTCCATTCCATTTAAAATAAATATAATCTATTAGTGTGACGCGCTTCCATCCGTATCCAATACATTGGTTGCAAACACTATAGAAGTAGACAAAGGAGTAGCCTTTCACAGATTGTGAACAGTTGTGTTTCAGTGTTCACTTCAGTCTGTGTTTTTTATTTTTTGAGTGCACATCACGCTCCAGTTACTTGTTCAAGCACTGCTGCTTGTACTCTGCTGAGCGTGTCTCAGTGCCTCATCCTTTTCATTTCTCTCCAATTGGTTCTGCTCCATTCCATTTAAAATAAATATAATCTATTAGTGTGACGCGCTTCCATCCGTATCCAATACATTGGTTGCAAACACTATAGAAGTAGACAAAGGAGTAGCCTTTCACAGATTGTGAACAGTTGTGTTTCAGTGTTCACTTCAGTCTGTGTTTTTTATTTTTTGAGTGCACATCACGCTCCAGTTACTTGTTCAAGCACTGCTGCTTGTACTCTGCTGAGCGTGTCTCAGTGCCTCATCCTTTTCATTTCTCTCCAATTGGTTCTGCTCCATTCCATTTAAAATAAATATAATCTATTAGTGTGACGCGCTTCCATCCGTATCCAATACATTGGTTGCAAACACTATAGAAGTAGACAAAGGAGTAGCCTTTCACAGATTGTGAACAGTTGTGTTTCAGTGTTCACTTCAGTCTCTGCGTAATAACCACACTTAGGCCTTATAACTTTTCTGACTTTCTTTATCAATCTACCAAGATGAAGAAGTCAGTGAGTAAGGCACGTGGTCGTGGCCGTGGAGTTTCAGCAGGGAGAGGACGTGGGGATTCTGTGGCTGCTGCCGCCCTCAGTGACACAGCATCCACCATTTATCCCCGTGACGTTCCTTTATGCGCACTTTGGTAGGAGCTCGGCGTGCCCCCCTGCTGCGGGAAGAACAAATTGAAGCCGTTGTTGGTTGGATGGCAGCCAATGCATCGACTTCAATTCCTTCCACCTCCTCTCAGGAACACAACACTGTTGAGCAACCATCTGTCTGTTCACCGCCTGTCAAATTGGCCAGGCAGTCAGAGAGTTCTGTACAGGAGCCAGCTGAGTCTCTGCTTCTGTTCTCAGAATCTGTTGGCTCGCAAACACGGGCACAGGCAAGCAGCATTCGCAATTTGAAGAAGAGGGAGTATGCAGTGATGCGCAACAGCTGTGTCTCTCTCAATCTGAAGAGGCGGGTGAGCCAGTGCCGATGGACAGCACACCGCAGAACGCATCTCATGATGATGATGAGACTCAGGTGCCAGGTTTTGTGGAGCATGGTGCTGCCCAGACCATCCAACAGCAGCAGGTGTTGGAAGAGGGTAGTGGAGATGATGAAGTCCGAGACCCAACATGGCGTGAGCAACAGGAAGGTGGTGGGAGCAGCTCTGAGGAAGAGATTGGCCCAACGGTACAAAGAGGAGGGAGAGGTAGGCTGCAGACTCGCTTGCCTGTAGCCTCCAGTTTGGCACGTGTTGGGAGCAGTTCTCTTACAAATGTCAAAATTGGCGCTCCCATGACTTGCACTGCGTGGTCCTTTTTTGACAGACTTGTACATGATATTTGCTATGTTCAATGCAAGCTGTGTAAGCAAAAAGTTAAAAGAGGTAAAAATATCAGTAACCTGAATACCACAAATATGTGGAAACATGTACGGACAAAGAAAGTAGCTGAGTTACAAAGACACACTGGAGATGTAGGCCAACCTACAGCAGCACCTACATCTTCAGGTCGTGTTGGAGCCTCTACCTCCAGCTCACACACACCTGGTTCGGCTTCCTCACAGGATCTCCATGGAAGAACCTCGGTCACTGTTGTCCATAGACAAACTGTTATTCCACCACAGCAGCAAGTTCACAGTCATCGTCACACTCCCAGACCACAAAACAGCCATCGGTACCACAGGCATGGGATAAAAGACGGCCATACTCGGCAAACCATCCACGAGCACAGGCTCTGAATGCTGGCATTGCAAAACTCCTGTCCCTTGAAATGCTGTCATTCAGGCTGGTGGAGACTGACAGTTTCAGGAACTTAATGGCATTGGCAGTCCCACAATATAATGTGCCAAGCCGATTTTATTTCAGCAGGCAAGCCGTCCCTGCTCTGCAAAAACATGTCGAGGGAAACATTAAACATGCGCTACTAAACGCCGTCAGTAGCAGGGTCCACCTGACCACCGATGCGTGGACCAGTACCCATGGCCAGGGACGATACCTTTCCCTCACTGCCCATTGGGTCAATGTTGTGGAGCCGGGTACAGATCTTGCCAGTGGCGCTGTACGTGTTCTGCCAACTCCAAGGATTGCAGGAATCCAGTCTGTACACATTGATTCCTCCTCCTACTCCAGTTCCTCAGAATCATCGCTGCACGAGCCGTCACGGTATACCTCCACATGGACCCGTGAACGCTTACCTGTTGCGACCGATATGAGCACAGCCGTGGCCAAACGTCAACAGGCCGTCCTGAAATTAATTTCCATGGGGAATCGAAGCCACACAGCGCAGGAGCTCTGGGATGCCATCAAGCAGGAGAGCGACGTGTGGTTTTTGTCAGCTAATCTCCAGCCAGGCTTGGTAGTGTGTGACAATGGCCGAAATCTGGTGGCAGCTCTGGGCCTTGGCAACCTCACTCACATACCATGTCTGGCACATGTGCTCAACTTGGTCAGTGCAGAGTTTTTTGAGGGACTATCCGGATCTTGATGCACTGCTGCACAAGGTCCGCCTAGAGTGCGCTCACTTGCGACGTTCCAGCATGGCCAGATCGCGCATTGCAGCTCTGCAAGTCAGATTTCGCCTTCCTGAACATCGCATCATATGTGACGTACCCACCAGGTGGAATTCCACGTTACATATGTTGGAGCGGTTGTGTGAGCAGCAGCCAGCAGTAATGGAGTATCAGCTGCAACAGGCGCAATCAACTCGCAATTTGCGCCGTTCACACTTCACCACTACTGAGTGGGCCTCTATGAAGGACATCTGCGACGTTTTGCGTGCGTTTGATGTCTCAACGCGGATGGCGAGTGCAGATGATGCACTAGTCAGCATGACTGTCCCCTTATCTGCCTGCTTCAGAAATCACTGAAAGCACTAAAGGAAGAGGTTTTGGAAGAGGTGGAGGATGAGGAGTCACAAATTCAATTACCTTCAGGACAGTCAGCGCAACGTGGTTCCTCACAAAGGGCTGGGCAGGGCTCACTTTGTGAGGAGGATGAGGAGGAGGAGGAGTCAATGGAGGAGGAAGAAATCCCTACAGAGGGAGGTACACAACGCTCTAGTCAGTATGTAGAGCGAGGGTGGGGTGATGCAGAGGAGGCAGAGATGACGCCTCTTCCAGAGGACAGCCTTTGTTGGCCAGTTGGGAGTCTGCAGCACATGGTTGATTTCATGCTTCAGTGCCTGAGAAACGACCGCCGCATCGCCCACATTCTCACCACGTCAGATTATTGGGTGTGCACCCTCCTAGACCCTCGCTACCGGGACAACTTACAAACCCTCATCACACCGGTGAACCGGGACCGTAAAATGCAGGAGTACCAAGACACACTGGTGCAATCCATACTGTTGTACATTCCAGCCGAGAGAGCTGCTGCTGCTACTGCTTTACAAAGCAGCTCTGTGCGTCGAGGCAGTGTAGACACCTCTACAACAAGAGGGAGCACAAGCAGCGCCTCTGCACAGGGCAAGAGCTGTATGTTACAAATGTGGCGAAGTTTTGTGACAGCGCCAGCAAGGTCTACACCATCCGAGACGGCTCCAGTCACCAGGAAGAAACGTTTCCGTAAGATGGTGACAGACTACTTGGCTTTCCCTCTAAGTGTACTCCCAGATGCCTCTTCCCCTTTCAAAGTTTGGGTCTCTAAGTTGGATACATGGCCAGAGCTTAGCCAGTATGCATTGGAGGTGCTGGCTTGCCCTGCTGCCAGTGTATTATCTGAGCGCGTCTTTAGTGCTGCAGGTGGTGTAGTAACAGACCGTCGCATGCGACTATCCTCAGAGAATGTAGACCGGCTTAATTTTATGAAAATGAACAAGGCATGGATCTCACCTGAATTTGCCTGTCCGTTTTCAGATTAAATAACTGTTTGGCAACGTTTTCCATGTCTCCTGTTATGTTCATCTTTCTACCACCTGAACTCTACTCCCTGGGCTACAACACCGCCATTTGTTGCTCGTAAGTAATTGGCAGGGGTACTGACTCCTGGCCAGCCTGGTTACAGCACGACAGCTGTTTCCTGGCAGTGTGAACGTCAATTATCCTCCAATAAGTTGTGTTGTCGTGTTGCATTCGGTTTAGCCGACTCTATGGTGCCTGCAGTTTAGGTGATTCCTATGTGTGCTGTGGGATATGTAAATAAAGGCTGTTTCCATTGTGACAATAGGACAAGCACCCACTGTAGGACTGTGTGATTCGGTAACTGCGGACGGCTTGCGTCCTGTCAACTTACATTTTCATGGGTGCGTTCTGCTACCCGTCCGGGGTCCAGTACCGTCAACTGGTTCTCCCCAGTGCCTTTGGCCTAGGTGCCTCCATCTCCGTATCCGAGTTCCACCAACGTCTGCTGGTCCTTGGTAGTGCTTTGGAGCACAGGTACCTCCTGCTTAGTAACCGTGTCACAGTAACGTCAGCTGGTACTCGGTTGTGACATTGCCTCTTTTCCTTCTGCTACCCGTCCGGGGTCCAGTACCATCAACTGGTTCTCCCCAGTGCCTTTGGCCTAGGTGCCTCCATCTCCGCATCCGAGTTCCACCAACGTCTGCTGGTCCTTGGTAGTGCTTTGGAGCACAGGTACCTCCTGCTTAGTAACCGTGTCACAGTAACGTCAGCTGGTACTCGGTTGTGAAATTGCCTCTTTTCCTTCTGCTACCCGTCCGGGGTCCAGTACCGTCAACTGGTTCTCCCCAGTGCCTTTGGCCTAGGTGCCTCCATCTCCGTATCCGAGTTCCACTAACGTCTGCTGGTCCTTGGTAGTGCTTTGGAGCACAGGTACCTCCTGCTTAGTAACCGTGTCACAGTAACGTCAGCTGGTACTCGGTTGTGACATTGCCTCTTTTCCTTCTGCTGCCCCTCCGGGTTCCAGCACAGTCAGCTGGTCCTCGTTACTTCCATTGTCTCTTGCTCCATCTGATACCCGTCCGGGTTCCAGTAACGTCAGCTGGTTCTCGGAAATTAGACGACCTTAAAGACCACCCAGAAGAAGATGACGACAACAAGGACGACGAGCATGAAGCCAACCAGCCTGAACACCATCACAAAGAAAAAATAAAAGATTACCCAGAAGAAGATCACCAACAGGACAAAGAAGGTTAAGACAAACTACAAGATACAGAACAAGAGACAGAAGAACAATAAGCAGAAGATCAAAAAGCAGAAGAACATGAAGTATAAGACCAAAATGAAGAGCAAAATATATGCTCTAAATTATAAGCAGAAGAAGACTAAGCAGTGTATGGGGGTGACTCCGTTCCTCCTCGTGGTGCCCCTGGAAAATGCCTGCTGCTGCAGGCTAAACTGAACACGGACAAATACTGTTGTAATTTAAATCTTTTGTGACAGCAAGAACGGAAGAATGAAAAATTCATACTTTTACAGATTACAAGTACAGGAATCTCTGTCACAAATAAGAATATGATGAAGAAGATGAAGAGGAAGAAGATGAAGAATTTGAATATGAAGAAGATGAAGAATTTGAATATGAAGAAGATTAATAGTTTAATAATAACAATATGAGTAATGTAAACAAAAACATGAATAGCAAGAAGTTTAAGAAGAAGATTAAGAAGGTGAAGATGAAGAATAATTTAATGAGAAAGATGATGCTGCTGAAGATTATGAAGGAGAAAGTGTGTCAAAAGTTAAAAAGGTGAAGAGCATGGAAGTTGTGAAACATACATATTTGCCAAAATAGAAAAAAGGTTAACAACATTGTCAATTTGTTCGTCAATCCAAACGTATTTCCAAAAAAAAAAATATTAATGCTATTCCAATGCATTGGGTTAAACATGTATGACTTTATTGTCTCCTCAACCTCCCCCAATACATTCTACATTACTCTTTGTTGTTTTCCTTCATGTACAATTAACCAACAAGGCAAGAATGTTTTTTTTTTTATGTCGATATTTGGTTCCCATAGACTTACATGGGACTTCCGGTATCGGAATCGGATATCGCCGATATTTAGTGATATCGGCGATACCATTCCGATCCGATATTTTTAGATATCGAGCAGTATCGCTCAACACTAATCGTTGAGCTCCTCGTATAGATCATGTATAGATAGGATGTTCTTTTAAGATGTGTAGAATTCGTGTACTATTTACTATACAACTACAAAACTAATTTGTGATTAATAGTGGGTTATGGGTTTATTGTGCAACACAAGTTTGGTTTTTGTAGCAGCTGACATATATGTGAACACTGTGTAAGTTGCGGCTGCGGAAAGGAACTACTTCCAACAAAACATCTCCGAGATGTATTCCTCGGTCTGACTACATACCGCCTCCCCTATCCTGACGTCAGATGGGGGCGCGGCTTAGCAGCCGATGACAACAGTTCGTGATGCAGGGCGCTGCCATGGTGATGCGTCCGTTCTGCTCAGCTGTGGCTTTTCCTCCTCTGACGTGTCGGAGGAGGGAGTCACTGCATGGGCGGCCGGCGCGTGTCCTGGAGCGTCACACGCTGGAAGCCGATCACCTGCCCACATGCAACACATGGTAATCACATCACTTTTTAGAGGTATATATAGGGGGTATTTTGAACTATTGACCACGTGAATCTTTTCCCCAAGACGAAGCTAACGCGAAACGCGCGTCGGGATATCGGGACACCTCCGTCATATCCCTAAGGTCGTATGTGTGGTTGTTCTGCTGTATTGTTTAATAGGTATTCACCTGCATACCATAGCCTGGGCCCTTAGCACATCTTGTAGCCTGGCAGGCTATTTGAAAGGGGAGGCAATAGTTGTTCAATACAGCTGAAACCACCTTATTTAGGCTTATCATAGCAGTATAATTGTGCTACATACTTATTTGTCCCCCCAGTGTATAGACTATCAGCGGTATCTCATACATTCATATGGCCATTAGTAATGTGGTGCCATAGCCATTCATTGTTTTAGAATCACCGCAGAGCGCATCTTGTAGCCTGGCAGGCTATTTGAATGGGAAGGCATTAGTTGTTCTATAACTGCTGAAACCACCTTATTTAGGCTCATCATAGCAGTATAATTGTACCACATACTTATCTGTCCCCCCAGTGTATAGACTATTAGCGGCATCTTATACATTCATATGGCTATTAGTAATGTGGTGCCATAGCCACTCATTGCTTTATATATATGTGTCCACATTACTTACTCCATTACATACTCTATGTTTTATAATATGGCATTTGTCACACAACATGGCTGTATAATATTTTTCTAACAAGCATATAGCAAATGTATTGTAATAATAGAGTATTTGCTTATTGAATCACCGCAGAGCGCAATTGAGATCATTATTTGCACATATTGATCAATGGGAAATCATTGGATGCACATCTCATTTTTAAAAGTTGTTTTTGGTAATTTTAAAATATTTTTCAATAAAGTGTTTGTTAATTGGCTATATGCTTCCAGCTCTTTTCTAATTAATATATTACCAGATAATTTTTATAAACCAATGGCATGTATTAGGCAGTGTGCAAGAAAGCATGAGCCCAAACAATGAACATACTGTATCTAAAATCAAGGGTGCTACATCATGTGTGGAGACAACAATATCAAAAGAGAAAAGGCCAGTACATAAGAGATGGGCACACAAAAACAGACCAAACAATATAAAATAATTTAAAACTACATGAAAAATATGCAGTATAACAACACTCCTGAATCCACAATAGAAGATGCAACCATAATATTGTTAACAAATTAGGCAATATGCTAAAGGTACATGTATAGTCTCCCACAATAAAACAAGACAGCTATCATATCAAAAACAATATAAACAGTGAATACATATGGCACCCAAGGAGTCCAGTTGCCACAGTGGCCGCAATTGCCTCCCTCCAGGGGGGAGTGATGCATGCCTGGAAGTAAAGAAGGAATCTCTTTACTAGGTAGTTCCAGCATACAATACAGTTCCTGCTCCAGGCCAGCAGGGAGAGCTCTGACCTGTCTTCAGGGGAGCTTATCTCTGGTTTAAAGGAGGAAGTTAGTGAGGGGTTAGAACCTGAAGAAGGTTGAGAGAGGACATGTTGAGAGGTCCTGGGGAAAGGAGCTGTAGCTGAGCTCACCCCAGGCTTTAGCGTCAGTGACCGGGCACTGGAGGTTGTGTGGGTACTAAAGACCCCGGCAGAAGAATCCGGAGGGAAGAATACCACAGATCCTCTGTCCCCAACTGATACTCGACAACACAACAGCACATGTTAGCCGGAGATGCCAGACAGGAGCGATCCCTGAAACAGGCTACAGCTGCCTGTCATGCCAGTGGAGGTCTACCTAAACATCAGACAGAGAGAGGGACTTGAATAGAGTTTACAGCAGCAAGTACCTCAGAGAATAACGCTAGAAAGGAGGCCTCATAACCCACATGACTTAGGAGAATCCCAACTTGCTTTCAGGCTAACCGGCTCCAGCACCATCTGTAACCTGAGCCCTGGACTGTACCTGCACTGCTCAGTAAAAGGTAAAGGAAACTTCACTCTGCTGTGTCTTCTGAATCTTTCCTGCATCACCTCACTCACCTTCAACATCACCTTTAACATCCTAACTGCCCTGGGACACAGCTCTTCCCATGGAGAGCTTAACCATCTTTGCTGCCCTATCATCATCCCATCGGATCTGCATTGCAGCGTCAGTCCCCTGACCGAATATCACGGGTGGCGTCATGAACACTTTATTACAAACTCCTTATTATCCTTTTTCATCATCTCCCCTTTTATTGGACGCCAGAGCCACGGACCAGGTCACTGCTGCCATGACACTGAGTATCCCCACTGCCCTGGCGGGCGATCCATACATAAACCATGTAATGCTGAGGTAATAAATATAGCTGCCTCTCATGAAGCTGACAACAGTATAAATCAATGGGCGTCCTCATAGAAACTGCAGTGTGTGTGGTATGCAGTGAATACGCTAAACATCATCCAAATGGAAGCACAAGAACTATAAGGACAGAAATTATTTCCAGACCATTACCAGCATCTCAAGAGAAATAGATAAACAGATAGAGAAAGTGCATGATGTATGCGCAGAGAGGATGAATGAAAAATATAAACACCTCTGCAAAACAGCAGGGTCCATAAAATTATATACAGCATCCCAAAGGCAACATTCTATCAGACAAATAAAAGGTCTTAGCCCCAACTCACATGAGCTCCTATCAGGGAGAAAATTGCCGTGTTGTATGGTTGCCTGGTGTAACAGAGTTGTGAGTGGGAGCCCCACGCGTATCGCTGCAACACAGCTTCTTCAGGGAAGTATATTTTTACAGCACAATGAACGCCATAAAAACATAACGCAAAAAAACAATTCTGGAATTGCATTTTTTGTGCAGTATAACAGCATAAAACTCGTCCATGAAAAAATATGACCCCCATAAGGTTATATTGATGAGAAAAAAAAAAGTTTGAATTCTCGGAATAAGGGGAGATAAAAACATAAGCGCAAAAAAATGAAATTGCCTGGTCAGAAAAGGTTTAAAAGAATATGTATGTTAATAGATCAGGCAACATGTTAATGGTTCCATATTTTGGTGTTTAGTTTTTTAATATGCAATTAAAATTATGAGAAGACACAGAGGCATATGTAATATACATGTAAGTTTTACATTAAACCCCAGTCGTTTCATATACATATTGAAAGTAGGAACATCTGCAAACCAGAAACATAGATTTTAAATCAATTCTTTAGGCTTGGCTCCTTTTTAGTTCACAATTATCTTCACAGTTTTTTTAGCAGCGGATACTTCCCTTTGGGCATGAGTGGATTTATCGCTTTCCATCTACAATTGCATTAACACAAACTAAATTAGGAATATCAGTTGTTCTGCTGCTCCAACTTTTCAATTATCTTCTCTTCTATTCACTGCATTTACTTCCCCTCAAACCTAAAATTGTGTTTAGTGGTGACTTATAAAATGTGAGCAAGTGCTAAATGAAAAAACAAATGGGAACACTGCTATATCAGCTCAAGCGAAACAAGGAGGGTAATATCCAGGCAGAACAAGTTAACTCCTCTTTGGATGACATAGTATGATGAATAAATGCAATGTTTTTAACATCCCACACATAATATGAGGATGGAAATGAGCTTACCTTGGTATCAGTATTCAATAAAAAAAATACAAATGCCTACAGGGTGGGCCATTTATATGGATACACCTAAATAAAATGGAAATGGTTGGTGATATCAACTTCCTGTTTGTGGCACATTAGTATATGGGAGGGGGAAAACTTTTCAAGATGGGTGGTGACCATGGTGGCCATTTTGAAGTTGGCCATTTTGGATCCAACTTTATTTTTCCAATGGGAAGAGGGTCATGTGACACATTAAACTTATTGATATTTCACAAGAAACACAATGGTTGCTTGTAGTGTTGAGCGATACGATACTGCAAATATCGGGTATCGGCCGATATTAGCTGTATCGGGCTTTCGATTCCGAGTACCGATATTTTCGTCATATCGGATACCGGAATCGGATTTGTCACTGTCACTGTGAGTGTCCGTCGGTCGGGTCTGTCAGGAGTCAGCGGCACTTACCTGGCAGAAGATCTCCGGCGGTCACGTCCTGGACTGCTTGATGGCCGCCATTATCTTCTCCCTGGCGGTCACATGCAGTTTTTTGCGATAACTGCAGTGACTGCTGGGTAATCCCGGCCGTAAAGCAGTCAGTCCGATGACGTCACCGCCGGGGAAGCAGGTAATCAGCTGTGCTGCGCCGGGATGACAGGCTCTGCCTGTCATTCTGATGTAGCAGAGCTGGATCGTCGTGGGACACTCGTTACTATGGACTGCGTCGGACAGGTGGTATACTGCTGTTTTTTTTTTTCATTTTTTTACAGGAGATCGATGGCGTCGCAGGATGAGACTGTAATAAAAGTAATGAAAACTGTGTTGTGTTTTTTATTAAATTAAAAAATTTTTTTATGAACATTCACCCGTCCGGGTACATCAACAATTTAACTATTTACATACAGGGACCCTGTCCGGGTTATTTATAATTCTTTGGCAGGGGTGTTCCAGGTACCACCTGGTACTCTTCTGATGCTTGCCAAACATCCGAGACACCAAGGACCACCAGGACCTGATGACGTCGTGTGGCCTGTACAGTCAAGTCGTGACCCGCTATCTGTGTCTGTGTGGCCACCTCTTTCATCTCCCTCCGGGTCTGGAGCCCTATGTCCCGGACTGAACGAACCCCAGGGGCCTAACAGGCGCCGGGTACGGGCCAGCTATAGTTATCATGTCCATAGCTGGGGCTGCTGAGGAGACCACTGAGGGAGGCTGGGGAGATTTACGGTGTGGGGTGGGCACTTGTGCAGAGGCCTGGATGTGGGAGGCTGAAGGCTCCGAGGGTCTCACAGGTTCCTGACACTCTGGGGAGTAGGGGTCGCACCTGGTAACATTTAGGGCGTACCATCCATTGTAACCCCAGTGTCGGGTGTAAGTCACCAAGTCTCCTGGCAACAGGTCCCTCCCCGGGTGTCCTTCTGGGAGGTGAGTCTCCACGTCCCGCCGGGTCACAAACACTTCTAAATAAAGTCCAGGCTCCTGGATGAAGCCCCAACCACCTTTCAATTTAAAGCTCCGTACTGCACCCTTACGCCGCGGCTCCCTCAGGGTTCCTTTATCTTTTCTCATCCGGTCCTTATCTGCCCGGTCCTTCTCCAGGTTACGTTGCCGAAGCTTCTGGGATTCGCGCTGCTCCCTTTGTCGCTCGGCTTCTCTCTCCCGACGTCTCCACTCTTCCTCCTGACGCCGGTTGTAATTCTCCTCCACCAGCATCTCCATGTCTCCACCATCAAACTGCAGCTTACGATGTCCGGTTTGCGGCAGCTCTCCTGGCGCCCCCCAGTCCTGGCGGCGCTCACCTGCGGAGGAAGCAGCCGGCTCTGGAACAGATGACAGTCGGGGCTCCGGTACAGACAGGTAGACCTCTGGTGCCTGCGTTGCCTCCTCCATGAGGACGGGTGTCGCTTCTTCTGTCTCAGCGACGGGGGCAGACAGCGGGATCTGGGGTGCTGCCGGTGCAGAGTTTTTTGCAGGAACGGGTGCCTCCACTGCGACAACGTCAACCGGATCACATTGCAAGGGCTGGGATGCCCGCACGGACTCCTCTACTAGAACGGGTGCCTCACCTTCCGGTACAGACACTTCAGGTAAGAGGGATTGGCGCCGCTCCAAGTTTAGTTTTAGGGCACGCCAGCTGGCTTCCATCCTGGCGACCTCCTCCCGGTGCCGGGCCAGGCCTCTTAGGGTATCCTCCGCTTCTTGCAGCGTAGGAGGGTTTCCAGGCCGGGTGCCCAACGGTGGTTCCGTGGCGATCGGGTCGCTTCCGTGGGGGGAGAGCTCTGACTGCTCCATCCCTTCACACTTCTGCTCGTGTCCATTAGCCATCTCTGCCAAGTCACATGTGTCATTAGCATCTGGAGAGGGCCCCTCTTTTGTAGTGAGGCGGGACCTTCGTGTTAGTTTCCGCACACTGAGGAGGATGAGGAGGCGGAACTGAAGAGCTGTGGGGCACGATCTTACATTGCAGTACCATTTAGAGTGGTCGGCCATCGTTTTTGCGCCACTGAGTGAGTGTCACACCACGAAGAGCACGCCCTTCTTCTTCACCAGTGCCTCGTCGTGACGCAGATATGGCGGAAAAATGGCAAATACATTCTCTGATGATTTTAGCAATTCTCAAGCACAAAACCAGTTCAATTCAGGCACACAGGACTCGCTTATAGCGAGCTACAGAATCCTGTTCGTGACGCCCAAGTTGAGTCGCACAGAGCCAGAGGTTTTGGGGGTACTCGGCACCGAGCCCGTCGACTTCTATGGGGTATGTCACGGCTTTACCCGGCAATTGAATCAGAGTCTATTTTACTATGTAGAAGTGTATAAACTATAAATATATGTATATATATATGTCACAATGACATGTATATATATATATGTATGCTATGTGTGTATATTTTGTGTTTACAACGAAAGAAAGGGTTTTTTTTGTTGCAATATTTTGTTCCCATAGACTTACATGGGACTTCCGGTATCGGAATCGGATATCGACGATATTTAGTGATATCGGCGATACCATTCCGATACGATATTTTTAGATATCGAGCAGTATCGCTCAACACTAGTTGCTTGGCTTTAATGTAACTTTATTCTTTCATGAGTTATTTACAAGTTTATGACCACTTATAAAATGTGTTCAAAGTGCTGCCCATTGTGTTGGATTGTCAATGCAACCCTCTTCTCCCACTCTTGACACACTGATAGCAACACCACAGAAGAAATGCTCATATAGAGTGCTTTCAGTGGGAGAAGCAAAATAGGAATCTTGTGGGTATGATACCTTTTAATGGCTAACAAAATATAGTTTAAGATATTAGAGGGCAAGCTTTCGAGACTGCTTACGTCTCTTCATCAGGCTGGTGTAACAAAATATTTGAAGAAACACAATTATATACAGTGAAAAGCACAGGGATGGTGTGATGCATGGACATTTAAATATACAAACACTGAAATAAACAGTGTTTGTTTATTTCAGTGTTTGTATATTTAAATGTCCATGCATCACACCATCCCTGTGCTTTTCACTGTATATAATTGTGTTTCTTCAAATATTTTGTTACACCAGCCTGATGAAGAGACGTAAGCAGTCTCGAAAGCTTGCCCTCTAATATCTTAAACTATATTTTGTTAGCCATTAAAAGGTATCATACCCACAAGATTCCTATTTTGCTTCTCCCACTGAAAGCACTCTATATGTTTTTTTCTACTGGCTAACACGGTACCAAACCAATTTTTTTTTCGTTTAGAAGAAATGCTAACACAGGTTTCCAGTATCCGTTGTTTCAGATGCTGCAGATCTCATATCTTCACAGTATAGACTATTGCCTTCAGATACGAGATTTGCAGCATCTAAAACAATGGATACTGGAAGCCTGGATTATGGCATAAAGGTGAGTATTATGGTTTTTTATTATCTTCTGTGTTTTACAGGTGACATTGGCTTCAATGAATTAGGTGTAAAGGTGAGTATAACTGCTTTTTTTTATTTCAAATAAATGAGTCTGTGCCATTATTCTAATTAAAGGATTTTATTCTGGCTATGTTTTTTATAATCTAACTATGAGGTAAGTAATGGGGGCATCTTATAGACGAATCTCCATTACTAACCATTGGGCTTGATGTCAGCTGCCAATATAAAACTGACATCAACCCCACAACTATTACCACACTTGCCACTGCACCAGGGCAAGTGGGAAGAACTGGGCTAAGCACTAGATTTGGTGCATCTTATTGATGTGCCACTTCTGGGGGAGCTGAAAGCTGATGTTTTTTGTCTGCGAGGGGGAAAAAATTCATGGCCCATTCCTAGGCTATTAATATCAGCCCGCAGCTGTCTGCATAGACTTTGCTGGTTATTAGGTATAGAGGAGACCCCATGTCATTTTTTGAGGTCCATATTCTATAATAACCAGTAAAGGCTAAGTAAACAGCTGTGAGCTAATATTAACACCTGGAACCTTTTTAGCTTTTTCGCTCCTTCCCAAATATTAAAAATCAGCCATCAGTTTCTCTTTTGCTGCTTATGAAAATAACAGGGGACCCCACTACATTTTTTTTATATTTTTTTTTTATTATAACAAGTACAGTAATTTTACACAACCAAGCTAACCTTAGTTCACAGCCTCCAGGGTTTTTCCAGCAGCTGTAAACTCCAGTAACCTTAAAATGTCCCTCAAAGTTTCCCATAAGGTTTCGCCTCGCACCCCGCCAGAAGACCGGTGTCCGTAACTCGGTAACCTGAAAGGTTCTCACAATAGCTCTAGTGCTGGACTGTTGAATTTCGAGTGTCCAGTGCTGGCGTTTAATCAGTCTGGCACTGGGGACTTGCAAAAGGAAGATAAAACATTGCTATGATGTGACCTTACTCTTCTTGTTAATAAATTAAAAATATGAAAAAATATGGTTGTTTATTGTTTATATGGTTGGTTTATTATTTTTCTTCTTTCCCCGGGACGTGGGCATTGGCATTGGGGCAAAGTGTTAGAATTGCCACATCTGTAGATGCACCTTTTCTGAGGCAGCGTGGGCTGCTATTTTAGGCTGGGGGCCAATAAACCATGGCCTCTTGCCAGTTTGAGAATACCAGCTCCCCATTTTCTTTAACTTGGCTGGTGTCCCAAAAAAGGGGGGGGCTTTTTTAAAATTTTTTACTTAAATAATTTAAAAAAAAATGGCATGGAACCCCTCTATTCTTGATGACCAGCCATGATAAAGCATACAGGTTAAGTGTTGCCGCCCACAGTGTCAGTTTTGCCTCTCTGGTTATGAAAAATAGAAGAGACCCATGTCATTTTTTTTTATTATGTGTTATATTTATGCACAGGTGGCGGCTGATGAATACTCTCAAAAAGTTATGCCTGCTCTCGCCGTTATCAGCAAAACAGGCGTAGGCTGATGAGAGTAGTATTCTCTCATAAGCCGATCCTGACAGGCGGTAAATTTTTATCACCACATATATGCGGTCACACGTATATGATATACCGCGATTGGGGCCCCTGTTTTTG